>JAHWFP010180554.1:0-36884 GCA_023313725.1 Lithobius niger | reverse complement strand
TACTACACGATTTCTGACCTTAAGTTATTTTTGTGGGCTAGGCGTTAGCAAAGCCAGGGTGTTTATTAGGCAATTTACGGTAGATACTATGGTTGTGCTAGTACCACTGCTAATGGTAATATCGGGAGCTGATTCCACTGCTAATAGTTTCAGACATGTTGGAGTCTGCGAAACTTATAAATTCTAGCCGACATGAATGTTAAACTTGGGTTGTTACTCGTATTCATACTTAATAACTTAATTCTAGTGACTTTACAATTTTTGACCGATTTTAACTTTCCAGTGTACCAAATCCATTGTCTCAACGAAAGCTTTCCAATGGTGTACATTAAAAGCCAGTAATGCAATGTTTTAAATTTAAAGCTGTATCCTTAAAATGGGCAAGCCATTTGTAGGCTGCACATTGATCGACAGAGTCAATAATGCGGCTTCTCAATTGTTGGGCTGCACTTTGACTTACACAGTCAATGATGTGGCATCTTGCTTATTATCCTATAAAGAAGAAATTTTCAAACAAACCACGCTCACCAAATACTCGTACTGAACTCGGTAGTAGACTCTTCTGTGACAAACTTGGTTAAAATCGCATAAAAACTATTGCATTCCCACGACCCTTGTTCATATTACCCTTTTTTTTTTTTAGAACTTCACCATATAGATTGATTTTGGTGGCTTACTATAGGCTACTGTTAATGTGGTAACCCCTTGAGAACCAGTACAAAAACTTCGGGAGTATTTCTCTTTAGGTCCTAGGGATCGACCGCATCCGTATCCAAACCGGATCTGAAGCCAGATCTTTAGGATTTGAATTCGATTCGGATTGGACAAAATTGTTAATGTCTATATACGATTTTTCAATAACTTCGCTGATTTTTGGACAATTTCGACATTCCAATATACCATTCAAAGTATTTTTTCACCGGCTTTCCAATGGAGCCAATTTCAAATGGCTAGTATAAACTGTTCAGAAGTTATAAGGGAAAAACCAAAGAACAAGTTGCACAAATGTGTACTCAAGTCTTTAACTGCTATACTGAGCTAGAGAGAAAATTTGGTGTGTATAGCAAAGGTTTTATTTTGGATTCGGTTTTGATCCGGATCAGATTTGCCAAATCTTGTAGATTATCTGGATCCGTTCCGGATTTGGTAAACGTAGATTCGGTCGATCCCTATTAGGTCCCATATGTAGGTAGGTATGTTGGTAAACTATATAAGCTTGTAAATGAAGCAAGCGTCTGCATTAAAGACTGACCTTGTGAGGACACACAAAACACCAAGTCTGAGAAAGACAGAAAAAACTACTGCCCCGACTGGGACCCGAACTCAGGTCATCCCGTTTACTAGCCGGGCGCTCTAACGACTGCGCTACCGGGGCGGGTACTGGCTACAGGCTCCAGCCAAGCTAAGTAGCTGTTCAATCTTTCTCAGTGGTGACCTAAAGATCACAAACACACATAAAAGGAGGGAAAGCAACTTTGCTTCTTGGCCACTTGCAGCTTGTATCCTCTTGGCTTATGTAAATACGGATGACCTACTTGCGTTGCCTTTTGGACTAAAATGTCAGACTGCCCGAGCGGGGTAGTGAACCTACGCCCTTTGAATGAAATGCTGAAGTCTTTATCGCGAAGCCTTACTGACAAGGCTGTGTCAGTGGCTTAGCAGTAGGACTTCAGCCTTTAATTGGACTTGGCAAAGTTCGTTGGTGGTGGTTGTTGTTGTGCAAGTCTCATGACTCTTGCCTGAAGAAGACTATCAGTAGATAGTCGAAAATTTGCAAGTTTGAATTGTGGAACTTGCACGATTTTTGGTTTTGCATAAGTGACAGTCTTTAATTTAATTGAAAGTTGTGGTTGTGGGTTCAGTTCCAGGTACTGAGTATAGCATACAAGGAAACATTTTTTAACTTGGCTTCACTTCACTCCTGCACTTACAGAACTAGGTGTGGTGTCCCACGATTTGCTGTTTTGCCAGAAAAGCTGGGTTCATTGTTTTTTAAATGTTTGCTTTTCTTTTACTATGCCTTGCTTTGGCATTACCAGATTTTTGTTATTTGTAACATTGGTTGACTGCTAATTCTTATGCACTTGATAGCAGGTTGCTATTAATATCCGAAACATTGTCGGTTGAATTTGTGCACACTTAGCTGGCTTTCGTTTATTTAAACTGTCAATAGGGCTTCTTTCTGTCTTGGTCTTCTTGTTTCCGTATTTATTTAATATTTCTCGTGCCTATAAATTTGGCACTCCGTCCTTTTTATCCTGTTGGCTTGGGGACCACATGCCGTCCACTCTGGTTCCAAGGCATCGTGCCAAAACTCATTGTTAGACTTACTTTTATATTGTACTTACTTTTGTGTGTTAAGCGTTCATTATGATGATGCGGTTAATTTTTTTTATGGTTCCTGTGTACATGTAATAGCAAATATTAAAATAAAAAATGAAAAGTGTTAAATTCTCTGTTTAATGTATCGAAAGATTGAGAGGAACCGAGCACGCGTGTCTGAAGACAAAAGGGGAGCCATATCCTCTGTCCTGCAGTCGTCTCACAGAAGGACTAGATTCTATGGATGGTCTTTAAATGCGTGAAGAAGTGAGAAACCCTCGTCGTATGCATTAATTAAGTGCTAAGAATAAGCCTATACTCTTGTGTGTCTATAGGCAGTCAATGCTG
This sequence comes from Lithobius niger, assembly GCA_023313725.1. Classification (NCBI taxonomy): domain Eukaryota; kingdom Metazoa; phylum Arthropoda; class Chilopoda; order Lithobiomorpha; family Lithobiidae; genus Lithobius; species Lithobius niger. Next base: position 34,214 of record JAHWFP010180554.1, on the reverse strand, counting down.
CTGGGGATGTTAACCTCAGTCGACCGTCTTCAACAGGCATGCGTACACTCCTTGCAACCTTGTCCTCAACAACTGCGGACAAATCGACTGAAAGCCACCAAATTTGAATACACAGTTGGTCAAGACGGTAGCAAGGTGTATATTAGTGATGGGTCGGTAACCAAAACCGAAACCGAATTTTCGGTTTTTGCTGAAAACCGAAATCGAAACCGATTTGGATTTTGTGTCGGTTTTTCGTACGGTGTCTGAAAAATCAAATAATAATTTGTTTTTCTAATTTAAAAAAATTAACATTTTGTATGTATAAAATGACAGCAAAGCTCCTAATCATTAATAAAAAAAAACAGTAGTGGAAAATGGTGCCACAGCTAGGACCATGATGCTGCTGAAAGTGAAAGCAGGAGTTAGAAGCTAGTAATACCACTGTTACAAGAAAGAAAAAAACTATAAATAACTGGTTAGGGTGGATGATGGCAAAAACCGATACCGAAACCGCGGTTTTGTGGGCATAAAAACCGAAACCGGAACCGAAGTCAAAAAAATGAAACCGACCCATCCGTAGTGTATATGCATGCTTGCAGATGGAGATGGTTGGCTGAGTTTAACATCCAGAGTAGCATTGACTGTCGAAAATACAACTGCGTGGCAAGAGGAAAGCCCACTACAGGGTTCATGCACTTAATACCAAGGGAATAAAATAAACAGTCTGCATTCAAAGATGGTGATGGTGGCACCTTCTGCTTATTGGATGCTAAAGCTAAACACATGACACCAATGATGTGCACTCAATGTTTTGAATCACTTGTAATACTCTGAGACCATTTCAAATCCAAGGCCTTCGACTGATGAGTATCACCAATCCCACGTACGAACAGATTGGCCGTCTGGCGTGCCCTGAGATAGCTGTCAAACTGCTCTCCAGAGATGGAACGTAGATCAGTGGTGCCAACAATGGTGCGGCGAGTTTTTAATCAACCGCCGAACAATCTTGTCTTCGCGTATGTTTTTCAGCTCTAGTCAGGGTTCGTACACGGCCTTGAAGTCCTTGAAAAGCCTTAAATTTCAAAACCGAAAATTCAAGGCTTGAAAAGCATTGAAAACTGACATTTATTTTTTTTGTAAGAGCCTTGAAACTGCCTTGAATTTTGTTAGCATACTAGGTTTGATGAAATACAGTCAATTTTTGCTTAAATTTATAAATGAATAAAAATAGTTTGTCAGCCTAATTCTTATCTTCCGTTAACGATACGACGTGCCTTCGTTCGTATTCACGTATAAGTGCGGTATTGGAAAGGCAACTTGTCCCGCGATGGGGAGGGGGGGGGATAAATAACTTATAAATGGATGTTTATTCAATTATAGAGTATATAGGCTAGCAAAAAGATTTAATTTATTTTATGGTAATTTTTAACAATTTGGTGTGCAAAACGGCCTTGAAATTGGCTTTGAGTTGGCCTTGAAAAGGCCTTAAAAATAGTTACATCTCTGGTGTACGAACCCTGTCTAGTTTTTCTTGCGAAGAAGGTGGACGATAACCAGTGATCTTATGTTTCCATCTTGACTTTTTCCAATGAAAATATTTGGACGTTATTTGTTCATGCTTTGTGTGGTGTAGTGTTTTCACATCAATTTTCTAATATTATTTGAATCATTTCATATGTTAGTGTTTGACACATAAGATAAAGAATTAATATGAGTATGAAAAGCAAAACTTTGAACGACACGGACAAAAATGAATTATGTGGTTTGTTACACAACTACAAAATAGGATTATTTGATGTCTAGCTTCATAAATAGATAATGCTAATACAATAGTGAAGTGTCGTAACATCACCCAACTTTATTTGTAGCTAGCCCTATGCTCTAATATATGAATTGATGTTCTAGGTTGGTCGAGATGGGCCCAAGACTAACCCTGCAGCTGATTAAAATTGAAGATGGTTTGTTGGACGGCGAAGTACTTTACCACGACATTATTAAGAAGACCCCAGAGGAAATTGAAGCAATTAAGGCGAAAAAGGCAAAAATGAAGTAAGTGTCTGTTAGGAGCAGCTGTGGTGGTGATCCAACACATGATTACTTATGTCTTTAGTAAGGCTGTACTGAACAGATTTTACCGAACAGATTTTGTGCTGATCGGTAAATATCGGTTCGGCGAACAAAAACCTACAGATTTTCGATTTTTGCCAGGCCTTCGACAATATGTAAATTCTGTTTCCACATGTTTTGTTACCTTTTGTTTTAATTTAGGCTAGGCCGACATGTTTTACATTGTGTTGGCTAAGGTTAATAAGGGACAAATATTTACTATTATTTGGGTAAAAAAAAATGTATTCCAATGTTTGCACTAGCATACAAATTTGTTAGCATACAAGTTTGTGTAAGCCAGTAAAAATATTGTTAAAAATGAGCAGCGATAAATCAGATCGGTACACCAATCAATTTGTGGCTGATCGGATCGGAATCTGTTCGGCAGAAAAAATGCTGATCGGTACAGCCTTAGTCTTTAGAATAGTTGATACAGTCAGGGATGGAACTTTTGATTACTTTTCTCATAAGTACGCTTGCTACAAGGGCGTACGCACATTGGGGCTCTTTTATCCCCAAATGCCCTTATCACCCGTATGTTTTTATACGTTTCTCCAGGATTCACAAGCATACGCATCTCGTGTAGCTCACACTTCAAATTACTGAAACATAATTATAAAGCAGTTTAGTTGCCTTTTTTAAGTCATAGTATTGAAGCCACCTGTACATTTTAGAATCAAATATAAAGACTTGCGAACAGTTTCAAAGTTACATCATAATTTTCTACTGTGATGCGCAGTTGTGGAGAACTGGCAATTTTCATGACGAAATGGGGAGGAAAGTTCTCGTAAGTGTCGGCGAATTAAAGAGTTAAGCCCCAGATGCCCTTTATTTCCGATCCTTGCTTCCACATACTAAGATTTTTTTTGGGGGGTCGGTGAGACAACAAGAAACGACCTTTACAACTGAGGCAATAAGATTTTTGTCGAGGGATGGGGGAGGGACAACAAGAAACAACCTTAACAACTGAGGCAAACTACTAAAGTAGCAAGTTAACTTACTCCGCCCAAAAAGTCCTAAAAATATGTTCAACTGCCCCCTCCCCCCAGTTTTGCACTAGAATCCACATCTAGCATCTTCAAAAATTAAAAGAAACCAAAAAAAAAACTAATCATGAAAGTTCAGAATTTGTGACAGACTTGGGGTTGCTCTGTATTGCTGTTGCGGCTGAGGATTTGAAATCGGGCATTTAATTGCAATTGGCTTGGATTAAATTCCCTGCTCAGCAGTTGGACATTTAAGCCCAAACGGCAACTGAAATAGAGTCGCTTAATGCTTATGTATTACGTACGTTTGAATTATGCCGTGGATAGGAAGCTCTTCTAGTTTTGATTGGCTATCGTCGCGGGTTGAATAATAATAGACTGATGGTACCACCTACATAAACGCAGTAGGGAGAGAATTGGTAGGTCAACCACTGGTACTAGAAGGCACTAGGTGTTCCACTTGTGAATTTCTGATCACTCCATGCCGCTGTTGAAAATTACTTAGCATAGTTTGGCCTTCCTAGGTGTCTAGGATTGCTTTGCCAATACAAATCATAGGCCTAAATACTAAGGCTGCACCGATACCAACTTTACCGATCTGATACCTATCCGGTTTTGTCCAATTCTGCTGATACCAATACCGATACCGACATTCAAAATTGTATCCCCAACTTTTCATGAACGGTGTAATTTTCTGCAAAAGTCCAGTAATTATTAAAATAAAAAAATATGAAATAGTAACCCACAGTTAAAACCTAGCTAGGAAGATGCTCAGTGATTTCCTGAGCAAAATGCTGCGAACCGCGTGTCGTAATCTTGAACGGCTCCAGAGTTATCGATATTTTCGTGAAAGTTGCCGAAACCGATACCACAAATATTGGCAACCGATCCGACCCAGTATCGGTATCGGTTGCAGCCTTACTAAATACATGTGGTGCCGTCCAGTAGACTGCCACCATACAAATTAAGCTCCCTAGCATGTGGGGGAGAAAAGATCCTGACATTAACTCCATCCCCTTTCCAACGCTTTCTATTGTAGGCTACCAGGTTTTGATTTGCTACATCAGTTCAGTAACACTTGTCCCACACATTCTCGGTGTAGAGCTAATGTCACTAAACTGTTCGTTGTTTACGTTCATTCTCGTTAAGTAACTACCACAATGCGGGGTATGCGAGTTGAACAGTTTTAATTTGATTTCTTCCGAGTCGAGTTTGCAACAAAAGAATCGAGCCGAGTTCGAGTATCTACTTCCTGGACTGTCTGGCTCGGTGGTTCGCACTCCTGTATTAGGAATGCTAGATAACATAGTCTGTGTGCAAGTTTCTTTTTAATTTGTTAATGGTGATGATAACTAAAATGCTGCGTAACACATTTATCTTGAGTCAATGTGTACAAATGGTTTTCCAATTTTAAGGACATACAGTAACTTAAAAAACTGTTTGAGCGATCACCGGAAAGCTCTCGTCGGGACGATGGATTTGGTATATTGGCATGTCAAAATCGGTGAAAATTTGAAGTTATCTCATTTTCACTGGATTCGAATTTTTCCAGTATGGATGCAAGCATTGGCCGAGTTCGAGTACAAGTCGCATAGGTTACTTGGCTTGGCTCGAATTTTTCAGGTATCGCACATCCCTAACCACAATTGTGAATTTTTGACTGCTTTGAAGATAGAGTTGTTGTTTAGTTTTACACCACATGAACACTGGACACAGTATCGCATGGGAGGACACACACCCTCATTGTCTCGAACTCCAACTGGGATAAACATCTTCACCGATTGGACTCGTTAGTAAGGCTGTACCGATTAGCAGTTTTGCTTCCAATCTGATTTTGATCCAATCAGTAGAGAAATGTCAATCTTGCCGATCGCTTGTCGATAGATCATTCTGATCCCATCAAATAAAAAGCGTACAGATCATAAACAAAAATTTACTCGCTCTTCTATATGATGCATAGTCTTAGGCCTACATGTTTCTTAGTGGATTGGCTTGCTGGACGCGAACCTGCATAAGTCTTAACCGGGAGTCGGATAATAAAGTTTGACAAATCTCAGTTTTTATTTAACTTTTCTTTATTTGACATGAAACTTAGAGGGCAGAACGAATGGTAACGTTGCAGTGTTTGTATGATTCAATCAGAAAGACACTGTTGTGCACACGCATTGAGGGCTTTGCTCAACTGTCACTATTGCTTGCGCTATCCAGGCTGGAAGTTCTGCATCCAACAATAACTTTAAGAGATCAAAATTCGTTTCTTCTCGTCGCGATCATGAAAAATGTTAACTGTTAACAAGTTGATGGTAACTAATTACAATTAGTAGTAGGGATGTGCGAGCTCAATTATTTGACTTCGAGTCGAGTACCTGGCCAATGATTCGAGTCTCGAGTCGAGTTCGAATTTTTACAAAACTCTTAATTCAAGCTCAATGTTAACTGCCAGGTTACAATATAAAATGGTAGGCTACTCTTCAACCAAGTTGAATGTTAACTGTCAGGTTACAATTTAAAATTGTATCAGTCCTTGCTACAGAACACGCGTTGAAATATCCGGTCAACCCTCGTAAGTTTCGATCGTAGGCTAAAAGTATAAATTCAAAACTAATTAACTCTTTAACACATAAGAATGTAAGATGATTTTTTTCAATTAATTAGTTTTATTGATTTCTGCAACGCTTCATTGACAAACTCTAAACACTTGAAACATTTGAGCTTTTGTAAGAAGGGTCGAGTCGAGCTTGAGCCCAAATCGGAGCTCAACTGGACTCAGAGTTTTTCGAGTTTTGCATACTCCTAATTAGTAGGTAATCAAAATGATTGAACTGGAGCTGTTAATTCTTAACATCATTTATTACAAACACGTTGTAGAAAATAAAATACGATAGCATCCGTGTGATAAGTTTCAGGTTGGTTTGACTGGTAAAATATGATCGTTTTGCCGATCGATCCGATCACACTCTGATCGCAATGAATGCAGCCTTAATCATTAGCCATCCTGGTTCATGGAGAAAGTAGCTGAACTAAATGAACATTCAGGCACCTTCCACCCCTGGCATCCAATTTCTGAGGCATGACGAGCTAAACGTCAACTTTCTGAGATGTTGGGACGAGCGTGCTGGCAAATGCAGAAGGCAACTAGTGCGGTCATATTGCACTAGTGTGTCGCGCCAAGTTAGGCAACAAACATCACGTCGATTCAATTGTCGAGGTTGTAAACCATCGTTAACGTCGCTGTCTTATATCCTGAAGTCGCTGTTGGGCACATTTCAGGTACTTAAGGGAAAATAATAAGGCGGTACAAAAGCTTTAATTGTGTTGAAATCGAGAGCAATGACCAACCTGACAAAAATTAACTCGTGTAGGAATGCCAGCTAAGCTGCTTTCAATGCAAAATCTGACCGAAAAATAACATTGCAAATGTGTTACTACTAGTTACTAGCTACTAGCTAACTAGTTCGCTCATCCCCATAGGGTGATTATTCATTGATACCGAGATATCGGGACGGCTTCCAGCTATGAAATTGGACGAATGGGTGCAGTACAATACGAACTGCGTACCTTTTAATGGTTTGAAGCTTGGGGGTGTAACGGGGAGGGAGCGCAAGTGCGAAAATATTGTTATAACCATTGTTAATATTGTCGGCATCGTCTCTCATTGGACGGCCAAATTTCGGACAATGACAACGTGTATACTGATGTGCATGCCTAGACACATACTAGAGTATCACGATACATGTAAACAACATTGCCAAAAAAACTGTATTCACGTCCAATTCACGAAAAATAAACTAACTGTAAAAACAAAGCAAAATAAACAAAGCCAAAGTCTGGTAAAGAGGCCACCAAGTTGAGAGTGGCCCTTCAAAGGAGTGATATCAGCACACCAAAACTAACTAAAATCAAATTACAACAAAATTAAATCCAAACCAAAAACATGTAAAGAGGTGACTAAGTTGAGAATGGTTCGGCCTATAGGCAAAAGGTAGTAGCAAATTGTTGAAAACCAATTTCTTGTTGGCGTGCCACTTTATTACAAATCTGCATGGTAGTTGAGTAAATACACATAGTTGAGTAAATACACAATTTAAAAAAAAGGAGTGTTATCGTATCAAAAACAAAACTAGTAAAAGCCGTCAAGTTCCAAATGGTTCGACCGTTCAAAGGAGTGATATCAACACACCAAAACATTCATCAACTTAATCGCACCGAAGAATACTTTGGACGTTAAATGAAAACTTGAACATTGCTACCGAAAGTAGCAATGTTCTAGTTTTCATTTAATATTCGAACTATTCGAACTATTTTTGAACAATTTTTTTCCGGAATTTTTCCGAGTTTTGTTGAGCACAACGTATTTTTCATTTTCCATAGTAGCTTCTGAACGGTTAAAGCTACGATCTTGCGGTTTGAACCACCAGAAAGCTGGACAAACCCCATTCAAAATGGTGCACTTGGACATCAAAATCCGTCAACTAGAAGTAGAAATGCATTCGGTTCAGTGTTTTTCTTTTAAAAGGCCAAACACAGGACCGGACTGAACGCCATCTGTTTGGCTATGTTCGGTTCGGTTTGTTTGATGCGGTACAGCCTTACTCTTCAGTAATAAGTTAACGATAAACGGTAGCTGCTTATGTGGCGAGTTTTTTTTATTACTAAAAGCAAGAATTTATAGGGTTGTGGGAGGAGAATTTGTGACTAAGACTCATTCTGAAACGTCTTGGATACTTTCGTAGTTCAGACTTAGTTTATAGAGGGTGCCATGTGTTTTACGTGGGAATTTCTACTCAGTTTTTAGCCTAAAATTAAACGAAACTAAACAAAACTAGCTTGTATTTAATTATTATTTACCCTGGCTTAGTTGTAATTTAGTTTACTTTAGATTTGGGCTGAAAATTGAGCAAAAATTACCATTTGGAACACGTGGCGCCCTCTGAAAACTCTAACGGAACTAATACGAACGAATCTAACCTGTTTCAATAGGGTGTTTTTAGAGTTACAAATTCTCCTCCCAAACCCAATAAATTCTTGCTAAAAGTGAGATCTAGAATGTTTTCTTAAGAATTGGTTGCAATGGGAATTAACAATTTGCCCTCCCCCCCAAAAAAAAGGTAACGTAGATGCATACTTTTTAGTATCAATTAGTGTATTAGAAATTTATAAACACATAAAATTAACAAACTGTTTTAGCATATTTGAAATTTATAAAAACATAAAATTCACGAACTTTTGTGCCACCTAAACATTGTATACGATACGATACGCCGTTATTGCATTTGGAATAACATTGCTCATGTATATATACGTTCATACTGCTTAAAGAGCTAAACAGGTGTTTGTTTGGCCAAGTGTTGCAACTTTGTCTGGCAGTTACGGACAGTTAAATAAATATAAATGCGTACAAATCTATCTCTCGTACATTTTTTTGGTAAGTAAAAAAGTTTAAGGAACAATTTCCTGTATTCAGTTGCTCGGTAACAACGGTTTTAATGGTGGCAGTCAGAAAGTCTTATATATTACTGACTTCTCGCTTTCTGCTTGGATCTCCTTAGAAAATTGAAAGAACGTCGCAAAAAGCAACAAAAATTGAATGTGAAGCGTAAAGAAGAAGAAAAAGTAGCCCACAAGAAAAAGTCTTTGGCAGGGCTTCCGGAAAAGCCCTCTAAACCTAAGGAAGATAATCAAGATGCAGACCACGGAGATGCTGACGCCGAGGTATCTGATGATGCACCATCAGATCAAGACGACGACGCAGAGTACTTTAGACAGGAAACTGGCTTGGAGCCTGATAAAGGTAAGATCTTGTTATGGGTCGTTTTATTTTGTAGGGAAATGAGAGGATAAGCACCAACCAAAACTGTACACTAAAATGTTGCGTTTCGTGCCATGAACTACTCTTTATCAAGCTCAATAATTTTTTTAGCACAAGGCTAAACAGCAAACCTAATAGGTAAAAACACTTGTAGGAAACCACAAACACAGCAAGTAAAGCGTAAGCATACAATTTTAAAAATACTAAAAGGATAAGGCTGTGCCGGTGCCACTTTCTCCTTTACCGGTTCGTTACCGGTGCCCGTTGACTTGATTCCGATGCCAATACCGGTACTTTTGGTCATGTGCAGTTACTGTGCCGATGCCATGCCAGTGCCGACGTCAAACGATAACTTAATAGTCAACACACAGTGTTAATACGTTAATAATTTAATGGTGTAACATACATAACACTTTTACAAAGGAATTGTTCGCTGAACACTTTTATTGCTCAACGAGATCGTGTAAACATTTTTGTTTTTAGTAAACATTTTATACTTATAGGCCTAATCCTTTACTGACTTAGTTGCAAGCTAAGTTTTAGTAGCATTGGGAACAATATGCCATATTATTAATGTACGAAAGTGCCGATTCTGGTACTTTGTCCGGTACTTGTTTACCTGGTACTGGTCCTATACCGGTACCAGTATTGGATCTGCACAGCTTATAAAAGGACCTAAATCGGGACAAAACCTGATAATAGGACAACCATGCCTTATTCCTTATGAATGCAGGTTGTAATATTGCTGATACAGGCGAATGCGCTGCTACATACACTGATGTCTACACAGGAATCTGTTATGTTGGAAAATTGTTAATCCTAATTGATCAGAAAATTGAATCAAAAAAACTCGAAATCTATAGTCTTATCACATTCCCTGTGGAGTACCTTCATGTAAGACATTCTGTATGGGAACGATAAAAATCCTAACCAAAAGACTGTCTTCTCATAAATCAAATCTGAAATAAAACGACAAAACAAACTCCTTAGCACAAAATCAGATCAAGACAGGGTACATCCCCGACTTGGAGAGTGCACAAATTCTTGGTCGCGAAGGAATTTACAGGGAAAGAATTTATGTAGAGACTTGTTGCATTCTAGCACAACATCCAATAATGCATAATCTCGTGACCGAAATCACAAACTGAGAATTAAAGATTTTTTCCCACGGGGGGGGCATAGCAGAGCAGTTGGCTGTACCAAACCTTACACAACCTGCATTCACAAGGTGGAAGACGTGGCTGTCCTATTATCAGGTTTTGTCCTAGTTTAGGTCTTTTTAGTATTTTTTAAATTGTAAGTTTTAGTTTTTGCGCTTCTGATTTTCTCCAAGTGTTTTTACCAAGTTTGATGTTTAGCCCTTGGCTAAAAAATGTGATGCTTGATAAACAGTCATACACGATTTCAAACATAGTGTATAAATGTGTATCCTATTGGTTTTACATTTATATTTGTTGAAAGGAATGCCGTCCTTCGTTGGTTTGTGTACCCTGTGCTTTGCCAGGTAAAGTGCCATTGGAAAGCTTTTTAAAAAAGTACTCGCTAAGTCGAGCTTGTAAACTTCAAAATGAAGAAGAATTAAACGTTGTCTTGCAATTTTGCACTCCCATAAGCTGCATCTGCTTTGCAAAATGAGATCCTTTATTCTTTGTAGTGCAATTTTTCCCTGTGCCTAGAAATAACCTTTCATACTCCAGTAAATCAGTAATTCACCCTCAGAGAAACTTTACTGCCATCGTGTTTTTGATTATTCCGGTGATAAAAACTCCACCACCACCTTGTGAAAAAGGGGTTAGGAAAACAAAACTTTCCTGTGATGACGATGGACATTTTGGGATGGAGATGATCTTTGTGGGGAAGTGGCAGGTTTTTTGCCCATGGAAGCAGTTTGCATATTCCGCGAGTTTTTATCGTCCCAACACCTTTTTTGACACTGAACTCTAACCCATTGTGAATTCAGCAATCCACCTCACACTACCTTCGCGAATTCCGATTCCTTTTGTTCCTACTTCTCGTCGTCTGCCTCACACGAACACGGAAGCATGAAGAGGAAATTCCGGTCGGCATGCCTTTACCACCTCATTATCCAAAAAAACGAAATCTGTTCTTCAAAGTTGCAGGACCTGGAGCCCCGAAATGTGCCCGTGGACCTTTTCAGCAGCAGAGTACGTTCATGCTCACATCGACATAGAGATGGATTCCGTTTTAAAGCTTCCTGCGTTCATCCTTACCCCCTATTTGTCAAGCAGAGGAGGATGAGAACTTTATCCATTGGTTTCTTCGTGCTGCATCTCACGCAGGCATTGCCTACTCTGCTTCCACCACAGTTGTTCGGGCTTTCTTGGCAGTAGCACCAGCGTCCCTATCCAATTCTATTTTTGAGACTGCCTGAAAGTTATGAAGACAGCTTCCTCGTTCCAGTTGGATTCCTTTAACTTAGGCTTCCTTGCACTACTCTATGCCATTTTCCGTCGCTAGAACTCCTATCTTAACTCACCTCTCGCATCCCTGTTGACATTGTGGGTCGACTTCGGCTCCTTCCCCTCCACGGTTATGCAAGCCTCTTTAATGACCAACTCCACTCCTTAGCCCCGGAAATTTGCGACACGTTTAAGCAACCGCCTGCCATTGTTCGTGCAGCGACCTGTGTATGGGGAAAGCTAAAGAAGAATACCTACTGCAGGAGTCTTGAAACCAAGGGTCGAAACGACGCTCTTGAGATCTCTAGGCATCCAAGACCTCCCTCCCATACACCAGGACAATTCCTCCCAATTTCCATATACATGGCGGCCGCTCCTCTTTTAAAGGTTGTGGGAAATTCAGGGGGTTGGGTCGTGGATCCCTCCATCCCCGATCCTGGCGTTAGGGTAACCATCGTTGCACGCCTTCACTGACAGGTGGTGGGAAGGCTTCAGCACCACCATGTGGTAGAATGGGAGGCCATCACAAAGGATGCCTTTGTTCCTTCTATCTTTCTACCACCTTAGCTTCAGCATCTTCCACCGAACAAGCAAGAAGAAATTTGCATTCTCCTTCGAAAGGCAGCGATTTGGACTTCACCCAATACACCCGTCTTTTGAAGCCCTGCTCTGGTGATCCCCATGAAGGATGCTTTCAAACTTTGCAGACTGAACTCCTTCTTCAATAGGAACCATTTTCAAATGGAGATACTGTTGTCCTTCAGGGAATCGCTTCAACAAGGGAAATTCACCGTATCGGTATACTTAGCCTCGACTTTCCCCTTCGTCCCTTTGTCTTCCATCTTTTTAGATTCTTGTCAGGGTAAGAGGGAGTGACTCAGCACTTCGAATTGATTCCCTTTGGCCTATCAACAGCACCCCACGTTTTCACGTCATTTCTTTGTCTGGTGATCGATTTTCTTCACAGCTGTAAATCCGGACACACGCTTACCTCATCGATTGGCTGGTCCAGATCTTGTCTTCATCATCTCTCATTCAAGACTTTCGCTTCAGCCCTCTCTCCCTGTTCTCGAAACTCTGCCTCGGAGTCAACATCTTGCAAGTCAAGATTCCTCCCGGCCCAATCCTTTAAGTTTCTGGGAGCGGAATTCGATTTGGACAACTTCCTGATTCACCCATCTTCCGAGCGAATCCTGAAACTCACTTCATCGTTAAATGGTGTCCGCCGCAAGACTAGCCAAGGAACTGACTTTCATCTTAGGACTCCTGGACTCTTGTGCACAACTAGTGCATTTAGGCTCTTGGAGTGACCAGGCAGAGGTTTCTTGGAGGACCAGGAGTTGGTTCAGGAAAGAAGAGTGTTTTCTTCAATTCTCCTAGGAAGACAGGATCTCGACATCCAACCTGCCTTGGCATACACTGGACCAGTGCCGCAATTAAGGGTGGTGTAACGGGTGGATGGCATCCGGGCCCGGGAGGCAGGGAACTTGATATTCACGAGTCGGAGGCCCTAATGAAACAAAATTAACTATATTTTCGTAGGGGTTGGGAGTCACTCTGCTCCTAAATTTGTTTACTTGTTGAGGAGAGGCCCAACATTTTGTGTCCTTGCACCCCTCCTTGAAAAAAACTGTTGCTGCACTGTGCTGGTGGACACAAGTCGACAACTCACTTAAAGGTGTTCCTGTTCCAGGGGTCGTAGAGTTCCTACTTTTTCCTTATTTCCTACTTTTTTTCTAATTCCTTATTTTCCTACTTTTTTCCTGTTTTCAGATGTACAGTTCCCTACTTTTTTTCAGCCATGCTTGTTTTGTTTGTAAATTTAAGTGTAAATTAATAAAATAACGTATAATATTTGAGTTCAATACGTAAGGCACGAACTTCATTAGCGTACTCGGTCCCTGACCTGTTTTCAACGTAACGAGGCGTTCTGTGCGTGCGCGTTGAAAAGCATCACTTCCGCTTTCTTATCTTGCGCGACGGTTTCGTTTACACAAGTCTACCGTCAACGTCCAAGCATAAATTGTTGGATAACTGCTTAGCCTGCTATTAAATTTAGTACTAGCTGTTTGTAATTCCGTTTCTCGATACAATGAATGAGGATTAAAAAGCTTAAGTGTTCTGTATTATGTCACCATGTGTGTTGGGCTTGCTGACAGCTCCGATGGAATGGTTTCGTCACACATTTGGTTATTTCCAGTTTGTAGAGCATCGACAACGAGAAAATATTCGGAAAATTAATGAGCTACAATTACGTGCAGCATCTTTTCATGTACTGCTAATAAAATAAAAATATACCACTGCCGTTGGGTACGTTGTAGTGGACACTGCCGCTGCCCTTTTTTCATTAAATCATCGCGGGTCGAAATTTGTTATGTTGATCTTGGGTCCTACAACAAAAATTTACAACGCGGTCCTACAACGCGAAATTGTGACCTATTTTAACATTCCAATAGACCATTTTAACCCATAACCGCCTAGATACGAACGTACGCCTTCAACGTATAACAGCGAAAAACAAGAGTCCCAGCGCGAGCTTTGTGAGGGGTCCCCGGGGACCGCGACAAAGCGGGCAGTCACGGCCCAGTGGTCAGCGTCGTCGGCTCCAAACAATTCCGGTTCGAATCCGAGAACCGACCCAATATGGGCTCTAAAAAAAAAGGGTCTGGAAGTTCTTTCAGGCGGTTATGGGTTATCCAGTAGGGTGCACAAACCACCGAGAGGGCAGGGCCAACGTTTGTAAAAGGGCACGCTGAGGTATTGTTTATGGAGACCTTTTTTTTTTTGATCGGGAGTTTTTTTCACCCTTTTTTAAGCTTGTCTCTCTTTTTCACCCTTTACGCCCTTTTCATGGCCTTCTTTTTGCCCTTTTTAGGCCTCTAGGCCCTTTCTCTGGTTGTAGCACCAGCGTTTATCGGGTCAGAAAACCAAAACATGCCATATTTTTTTTACAAAAAGAGCAAAAAGGGTATTTTTTTTGAAAAGGGCAGGGGCAATGCTCCCCCCCCCCACCCTGCACCCTCCTGTGCACGCCAGTGATTTTAACCAGTTCGAAACGAGCTTTCCTATGGCCTAGGCCCTACACTTCAAGACTATCTTAAACGACTTTGGAGTTAGGCTATTTAGCAAAATCTAAACATCAAATGTGAGATGAGGATGAAAAAATAGCGTAGTAGCGATATATTCTGTTTTTTACTCCTTTTTACATCCTCCACTCTTCCTTCCCCTCCCCCCCCCCTCCCAACGGCTATAGTGTTAAAATAGTAGAGCTGCAGTCTTGCTGAAGAGAATGCTTATATATTTCACGTCTCGGTGGAGATTATTACAATATTTCTTGGCAGGTTGCGTATAGGCTTTTTTTTAGAACAAGTTACAAATCCTTTAAAATCTTCAGAAAAAATGAAGGCTTACCAAAAAAATTCTTGTCTCAAATACGACCATGTCAGACTTGTCTGGCGGTGGTTCCCTGCTCCCCCCCCCCCCCAAAAAAAAAAAAACCTACATCTATTACAGCTTGAAGAGCTACTTTTTTACAGCTGCTGCCATGGGATCAAGTCATTAAAGAGATTTTTGTTAAATTGCATTTGGTAGCCTAGATTTAAGAATGCTCTTGAAACGAGTAAGCTTTTATCACATTTACTGTTATTAACCCCTGATATTATGCCGAGGGGTTCCTTATTTTTACCTACTTTTTAGTGAAAAATTCCTTATTTTTCCTTACTTATGACTTACAAAATTCTTTATTTCCTGCTTTTCCCCCCCTAAAACCCGCTCCGACCCTTGCTGTTCACCCCATTCCCGATCTACTTCTGTTCTCAGACGCCTTGATGACGGGATGGGGATCTCACTTAGAGAACCTAACTGCTGCGAGCGCTGGGTCACCTTTGGAAACCTTATTACACATCGATACGTAGGAACTGCGCACCATCACTTATGTTGTCATCAAGTGGGCCAACCTTCAAGGCAAAACTTTCGATGTCATTTCAGACAGCACGATGGCCATTGCCTACGTTCGCCGGAGAAGCGGGACTCACTCCCTGACTCTGATGAACCCTCGTTTATCTCGACTCTCTTCAACTTATACCAACTTCATCGCCTCACTCTTCTCCCATGTCACATTGCAGGGACCCTGAACGTGTTGGGCGACGAGCGATCAAGGATTTGACCAGATTCCTTCAACAGAGTTGAGACTTTCACCAAAGGTTTGTCAGGCACTCTACTTGAGGTGGGGAACAGCCTGTGTTGCCCTGTTTGCAACCCGCCACAACAATCAGTTGCCGATTTACATCTTCCCTTACCCAGTCCCCACTGGCTTGTGCAACCTACAGCTTGAGCGTACCTTGGGTTGGGATGTTCGTGTATGCCTTCCTTCCGTTTGCTTTACTTCAAATCATAGTGAACAAGATCTGGGCTTCAAATGGATTCTTCGTCCAGATAGACCCCTATGGCCAACCGCCGCATGGTCACTGAAAGAGTAAAATGTCTGATCAGGCCGCACTGAGGGCCTACCTTGAACTGACCAAACTTCTAGCTTCGTGGTTACAAACTCAGGATAGGAAATATTCACGCACACCTGCATTTCTTCTAGTGGAAAATGACACTGTGTCTCTGTCCCCTATCCCGGTCCTCCAACAAAAATTGTATCGTGGATGTGTGATGTAATTGAGTATGCTTTTGACATTGTGCCGAATCACCTTGACATTACTCCCGAAGTGAGAGCACATGAAGTGAGAGCGTGGACCGCGTTATAGGCATTTGCCACACGTGTGCGTTTTGACGAAATTTTTGAGGCTGGCAACTGGCGCCACAAAAATTTTTTGATCAGGCACTACCTTCGGGATATGACTGGAACTGTTAGCGGTGCCAAAATATCTCAACATGTGATGGTGGGCAGCAACGTGGGTAAACAATTCTTGACAGGGCTACACCTTATCCGACTAGAAACTTCTAGTGCTACAGGTGGGTAGCTTTCACTGATGTTTACTTTTACGTTTGAAAGGTTCATTTGGGCGCTTGGCTCAGGGTTCAGCTGACCCACCTCTGGTTGGACAAAGTCAGCATTGAACTAAAGGGTGGGTATTTTGGATAGAACTGCATACGTTTATTTTAAACATAAAATTAGTATGTACTTATCGTAAAATACTCGCCTTTAGTCGATTCGCCACCTGCCCCGCTTTCACTGAACTGAAATTTTCTTCAAACGAATGTGAAGGGTAGTATGGAAGGGCCTGCTAGGAATGAGTGGAGCGCCACACAGTGAGAAGCCTGTGAACCTTCTTAAAGTATTATTTAAGGTGTTGAGGATGTAGCGTAAATATTAAGGATATTTCATTGAACTAAAAGTGGATATTTTACGATAAGTAAATACTAATTTTATTTTTAGAATTAACGTTTTTGCGACTTTTCGATAACGACAAAAGGTGTTAAAATTAGTGGTTACCAAGTGGTCACCAAGTTTTTCACTTTCGGCCGAAACCGAAACTACTACCAAAACCAGTTATTTAATTTTGGCCGAAACCGGAACCACTACCGGAACCAGAACCTAACCTGAATAACATTAGTTTTAATAATTAGACAAAAGCAAAGATAAAATAAAAAAATCATGAGTGTGGTTTTTCGTAGACAAAGTCTAGATTGGAAGGCACAGCCCGTTTTACCCATTTCCCGCCCTATGCTGAGCAAATCCATGTGCGCCCTCTCACCAGCCTCCCCCCTTTTCCCCCAAATATATTTCTAAATTAAAAAAAAACTCAAGCGGAGACTTCAAAACTTTCGTTTGCATTTTTTTGTTTGTTAATAGTCTTGTTTTAATTAAATAACCATCAATTCGTGTCAGCGAGGGAAGTCCATAGCACTGGAAAAGGGCTTCATTGAATAAGTATAAGCTTTGCTTGAAAACGTGAAAAGAAATAAAAGCATAAATTCCCTCTAGTGCAACGAAGCCATAAATCTAATTGAATTTGGATTGAAAAAAATAGATTTTATTATTCATTAGCGTGGGCACTGCAGATGAAAGCAGGATCTGTGATGGCGCCTCCTGTCCATTCCTAGTTAGTCTACGTAAACTAGCTACTGCTGGGAGATGGAACTTGGTTTCGGCTTCACCAAAACTTCAGCATAGGATTCGGCCGAAACAAGTCAAACCAGTTTCGGGCAAACTGAAACTGAGCTATAACTTCATGGCCGAAACCAGAACCGAAACCGAGAATTTTCAAGTTTCGGTGCCGAAACCTAAACCGAAATTCGGTCGACCTCTAGTTAAAATCAAGTTCTATCTTCGTCAGGCTTCTCACAATATTGTGCTTGCTACTACTCACATCATTTTTGCTGCTGATTGTGTGGGTGCAGTTTAAATTTGGCAGACACTGTAACCCTCCATAGCTTTCTTTAGCCAAGCAGCAAAAATCACACACTAGAAATACCGTAGTGTAGCAAGCCACCTTTATGCTCTGAACGTTTCGCTGAGTGGCGTGACCCGATACAAACTGGTAATTTGATCCGTTCCCAGATCAATGACATTTCACCTTTATCGATATGCCATATCCTCTACCAGCAGTTATGTCAGTGATCTGGGAACAGATTGGGTTGTCAGTTCGAATCCAGGTCACTCGACAATGACAAAACGTACGTGCATAAAGGTGACTTAGCGTAAAGGTTACAGGTAAAGGTGTCGTTTAGCATACTCTTCTTTTTCCTGCTTATAAATCATTTCTCCCTATTGTTCAAGTTGGTTATCTGAAAGCGTGTTAACCTTTTATTTTGGTAGCCAGATTGTGGGTACAATTCTCTGTTCCTTTTCCTTGCTGGGAATATTTTCCCCATCTATGTTTTCTGTTGTGGCTTAATTACAGGAGTTATTATGCTTTTATGTCTTAAATAAGCTGAACACCGAACACTTTCGAACCGAACAAAAATGTACCAAACCAATCTATCTTAAACTAAAGTGTAAAAGAACTTAGTTCACAAAGATTCATCAAAGCACAACTTTCTTTAAAAATGTAGGTATTTTCACACGACACGGACTTGTAAACCCATAGATGTTGAAATTCTGTTGAAACATAAAAAAATCTCTACTACTTTTACATTTTCCCTTATAGCTTCTGACCGTTAGAGCTAGGAACTTGTGGTTTGGACCAACAGAAAGCTGGCGAAAAAACCTTCAAAATGGTGTATTCAAACATCAAACGTCGATTAGAAGTGAAAATATGTTCGGTTTGGTATTTTGCGTTTGAAAGACCGAACACCGAACCGAACCGAACACCCTCTGTTCGGCCATGTTCGGTTCGGTTCGTTTGGTTCGGTACAGCCTTACTCAAAACGAATACTTTACTGTATTCACCGATTGTTCGATAGCTTTTTTCTTGATGGAGGTGTTCTAAACTTCATCCAGCTGTATTCTTCAGGCTGCTCGAAACCTGTGGATCCCATTGGTTAATTTACATCTGCAGAACTAATGGAAACCAATGCCAGCTTGGATGCACGCTCCTAAGACAATAGCCATAGAGCCCGGGACCCATCACTTTTGACCTAGCTACCTGGCCTGCATTGTCAATAGCACTGGTTGCTACAAGGTTTGATTTTGTAATAATTTCACAATGTGAATTACGTTGAAATTTGGAGTAAGGGTGATATAATAAACTAAATTTATGAATAATTGCGAATAAGTCATTGCATTTTCGTTAGACTGAATCCAGATCACGCACACCAATGATCGACCTCGTAGGCCTAATTGCATTGGATTAAATGTTGATTTTGTAAATGTGTGAAGTTTATAGAAAACCAAGATTTAAGTGTATAAAACGTTGAATTGATTATGTGTTTGATGCTTTTCGTTGATTTCTAGCAGAAAAATGACGATTGGGTGGGGGGGCATAACAACAATACTACACAATTCATTACTGTCGTCAGGAGCCTGTCGAAAACAACTAGGAGCATGTGTGGCTGGTCTATGTTAGGAATGCTTAATTTAGTACGATGTCCTAACGCCAAAAGGAGCAACAATACTGCACCTGCACCAAGTTGTCTGAAATCGAAACTGAAACTTAGCACGCAAAGCAGACGTGTGCTACGAAAGCATCGCTCTATTTTATTGTTGGCTAGAGCAACTTACGAACAACTGATAGTCTGTTTGTTTAGTTTTTTTATTATTACTTTGGTAATGTTTCCATGTTAAACACTTATTATTTACAAACAAAGGACCGAAAATTAGCCTTGAGAATGTGACGCACAGCTCTAATCACCTCGTGCAGGTGGCGACCTCTGCTAACAAATTTGTACACCACTGCATCCGCTCCTGACTTAACACTGTAGTGGAAGTTACCGAGACACGCTCCTAGTTGTTTTCTATAGGCTCCTGCTGTCGTTTAATCGTGAAATCTTGAAATTTAATCGTGATGACCAAATGCTTGGTAAGAAGCAACGCATGAAGGGGCCACCCGATTCAAATCCACCGAAGTCATCTGGGACATTTGCGAGAGGGCGCAGAAACGATCGTTACTTCACATCAAAAGTACAAATGATGTGTGATTTAGGAAAAATAAATGAGCCGTTTGCGGAGTGAATTTTCTTTTATTTAATGACAATTATAACAATGGAAATTCCAGAGGTCATGTGGATACTGGAAGAACTGTTATTTCAATGTTGAAAGAAGCTGGCGTGTAGCTTGTTCAAAATAACAGGACAAGTTGCAGTTTGGGTTGCTACAAGGTTTGATTTCGTAATAATTTCACGATGTGAATTACGTTGAAATTTGGAGTAGGGGTGATCTAATAAACTAAATTTATGAATAATTGAGAATAAGGCATTGCATTTTTGTTAAGACTGAATCCAGATCCCGCACGGCAATGATCGATCGCGTAGGCCTAATCGCATTGGATTAAATGTTGATTTTGTTAAATGTTTGAAGTTTTTAGAAAACGTTGAATTCATGATATGTTTGAAGCTTTTCGTCGATTTCTAGCAGAAAAATGACGATTGGGGGGGGGGGGGGTGGAATAGCAAGGCTATTACACAATTGATTACTGCCCTTGAGGTATTTTTGGGGGTGGGAAGTAGCTTCGCCAGGGTGGTTAATAGGCGATGTATGGTGTTGATGTTTAATGTAGCAGATTCCAATAAAAGGTAAAATTATTTACGGTTTGGTCTATAATTGCAATCAGATCTGAGAAGTTTTTGGATGCGGTGTTGTCCTCAGGTGTGGATATTTCAATTTAAATCCTTTTTTTCAAAATTATTATAAAATAGAATTAGTATAGATTTATTGAATTTCTGTAAAGTACGAGTTCACGTTTGTTTTTTCAGATATGTTTTCAAGTATTCCAAAGAAACGGAAAGCGACCGATTCTTCAAAAGGTGCCAAATTTGGGAAGAAACGAAGGACTGACAGTAAGGATACGAAGTCGAAACAGCCAACCTTCAATAGTACGAAAAAGGGGATCAAGGGATTCAAGCCCAAAGGTGGCAAGGAAAGCAGTTTCAAGAAGACATTTAATCGTGATGACCAAATGCTTGGTAAGAAGCAACGCATGAAGGGGCCGCCCGATTCGAAACGACCGAAGTCATCCGGGACATTTGCGAGAGGGCGCAGAAACGATCGTTACTTCGCATCAAAAGGGCAAAAGAATGTGCGGTTTAGGAGAAATAAATGAGCCTTTTGCGGAGTGAATTTTCTTTGTTGAGGTAAAATGTTTTTGTGAAACAAGGGAAATTCCAGGGTTCATGTTGATACTGGAAGAACCGTTATTTCGATGTTGAAAAAAGTTGGTGTACACCATGTTGTTCAAAATACAAGACAAGTTGCAGTTTTGGGCTCTCTTACTCCAAAGTAGGGACGTGTCATACCCGAAAAATTCGAGCCTAGTATGCAACCTGTTCTCGAACTCGGCTCGTTGTTTGCATCCATATACTCGGAGAAACTTGAATTTGGTGAAAATGTGATAACTTACTCAATTTTTGACATTCCAGTTTATACCAAATTCATTGTCTCGACGAGAGCTTTCCAGCGGCATAAATTAAAAATAAGTTACATCCTATTTTTAAGTCATGCAATAAATTCACCTTTTTGACCGATTATTTCCAGTATACCAAATTCATCGTCTCGACGAGAGCTTTATGGTGGTGTAAATCAAAAGACAGTAGCTCAAACCTCCTACAAACTGGAAAATCATGTTCGCACGTTGACCCACACAGTCAAGTTAACGATTTGTCCTGCGTCTTATTTGTGTCTTATATTCGTTTCCAAATCCATAATTTTCAAAAATTGTGACCAATTTTGAAGTTTGAATACACAATTCGAACCATTTTTTCAAGAGCTAATTGATAAGCCAGTAGCTCAAATGGAATACACATTTGAAAAAAAAAATGTATGAAAAGATAAATATGATTCTAAGTCAGCATTGGCTGTGCTATGGTCTGTTACCAATATAGTTGGTAACAGAGGCACTGTCAGAATCTTGGGTGAAAGTCATCCGCGTTATAATCGTGCCTGTTTATTTTTGGTTGAATTTGTGAGCCCATAACCACAATTCATCTTATATTTGAGCCACCATACTATCTCGTATCCCTGCACCAATGCTAGCAGCTACGTATATGCATCAGGTATCAACCTCACTCAAGCATTCCAGCTGATTTCAAGTTTGAATGCTGTTGTACTAAATTCATCACGGCGCTGCATGACTACTACTAGAGAAAACAATGCTGAAAGTGAAAAGAGTTAAGAAGCATCTTAGTTGTTGTCATCCTAACAAATTACAAACGCCACTTGCTAAATAATTGTTCACCAAGTACTCTGACTCTGTTCGATACTCGATTCCTCTGATGATCCTTCTTCACGTCATGCTCATTTTAACTCGTCCTTCGCGGACGACCCCGATCCGTCTGAGATCCCTCTTCCAGACCAGCTGAAGACTGTCGAGGATATTATTCCTGACTGTTTCTTAATACAAACCCTCATCCCTGGCACCCGAGCCCAGCAAATATCGTGACCTATCCACGGGCTTCAGCTTTGGTCTCCGCAACCAACTTCCTCGCCAGCAAGCGGTCCTTGGCCAGTCCACAACTGTATTCACAAGTTTGCTTGTACTGGCGTCCTCATGTTAGGCAATGGCGATCTTTGGAACCCGACAAGGATCCCCCGCCTCCGCGACCAGGACGAGAAACTTCTTTGTTCCGCCAAATGGGCGTTGGGAGCGCTAATCCCAAATTTTTGGCACGTACCCACAGTCCGAATTTATTACTGTGGACCTCAGATGGACTTTGGGAACTCTATTTTTCTTCCTTGCCAGGTCTCGGCCCCAGCTCCGGTCCTTCGTGACAACGACTGCCTCATATGTCTAGGACTTCGATTGGCGTCTCGAGCGGAAGTTTTGAATAAGGCAACCAATGCCTCTCTGCTGAGCCACCACCACTTGAGGGCAGGAATCTGACCTTTCTCATTAGTCAAGTATTCCAAAAAGCTTGCTTCGCGATTTACCACCCAATGAACTGGCTCACCGGGGTGCTCTTCAATTCGGTGCTGCTACTTCGAGAAGTGGCCCTCACACGGCACCGAATCTCAAGGACTCCACTCGCCGTGTCCTACGCAACCAGTTGATACATGAATCCGACACATTGTTCAGGGGCCTGATTGCCAGACTTGCGCTACATCTGGATGTCTCCCGTAAACCGAAACTGATTTGAACAAACACTCCCAACATGCTTGTGCCTCTGGGCGCCCTTTCCAGGTCGTGGGTTGTAGTCGGTCATCTTTAGTGATACCAAAGACAACTGGCTACGACTTACGACCGCCGGGCCCGGTCTTTTACACGTCACGAACAGGCGCCCTTTCGTAATAATGGCTCCGGTCGCGGATGGGTCCGGTCCCTTGGTCACAGCGCCACTCCCGATCGATGAGGACGATAGGCTTTCCCGGGCCCCAGGCCACGAGTCCGTCCTAGTCGCTTAAGTCATTCCGTGACTCTTCCGGTCGGGGGTCGCCTGCACCATTTTCTACCTGCCTGGTGAACCTTAACTTCCGACCCGGCCGTTTTGTCGATCATCAGTCATGGATACTGCCCATCGTTCTCTGCGGAGCTTCCTCTTATGTCTCCTCTTTGGTCTGAGGCCACAGGCGCCTCCGCCATTCTTTCAGCAGAAATTACCAGCCTCGACCCGGGCCGGCCAGGATTTTACAGTCGCATCTTTCTCTGCCCCTAGAAGACGGGGGATTTCAGGCTGATCTTCAATCTCCAACCGTTAAATCAATTCGTTCACAATAAATACTTTCAAATGGAAACAATGGCGTCCATTCAACATTCGCTGTTACCAGCAGACTGGACCATTTCTATCGATCTTGCAGACATGTATCTTCACATCCAACTTCATGTGTCTGTCCGGCACCTCTTCCAATTTATTTATGACGGCACGGTCTACGAGTTCCTTTGCCTCCCCTTCGGTCTCTACGCGGTACCTCACATTTTCACAATGGTCCTAAAGCCGGTCCTAGTGTCCCTGCATCAACATCAAATAAGAGCAAGTGCCTACCTTGACGACTGGATCATTCCCCATCAAGACAAGGTAATGCTACTTCGACACCGCGACTTCACCATACGCCTTCTCCAGCGCCTTGGCTTCGGCGTCAATTTTCTAAAGTCTAGTCCCAATCAGCGTCTTGTGTTCCTCGGCATCTTCTTCAACTTGGCTCAGGCAACTGTGATGCCTTCTCCAGACAAGATCACTGGGCTCCCCATGGTTATTAGAGGGTTCCTTCACCTTCAGCTGTACACAATAACGGACCTCAACTCTCTTATAGGAACAATAGATTCCCTGGCAAGCCTGTTCCCGTATGGCAGGTGGATGATTTGGCCCTTTCATCATTTTCGCATCGACGAGTGGCCCAACAACCATCTTCACCCGCCAGTACTTAACGTCGGCCACTCTCTCTGACATTTTCCCTCGACACGCTCCTCTGGTGGATGAACATTCCGAATCTCACCCAAACCGTGCCTTTACATGAACAGCCACCGGACCTGCACCTTTTCACGGATGTGTCCCTCCAAGGATGGCGGCCGTGGGACCACATTGTCTTCGAGACCTGGCAGCCGTGGGACCAGGATCATATCAACATCCTAGAGCTTTGTGCGGTCCTCCTCGGCCTGCATCACCTTTGCCACCTTGTCATGGGAAAAAACGGTCAAAGTCTACATCGACGATGCGACAGCCACGGCATACCTTCAGAAAGGTGGGGGAGGGGACCCGATCACGCTCACTACACCAGGTAACCTTCACCATATTCCGCCTCTGCATACACTTATAGAAGCTGTACTCCCCTTGCACATTCCCGTCAGCAGTAAAATCATTGCGGACTCGCTGTCTCGCCAACGAGAGAATGGGCCCTCAAGATGTTCATCTGCTAATCTCTGTTCAGCATATGGGGGGCCGTCCATTGGTGGATCTCTTCACTGCGAGGCACAATGCCAAACTTCCCCAGTGGTCAGTCCGATCCCAGATGACCAAGCATGGGCAGTGGATGCCCTCACCCTGTCTTGGACCTTTTCGGGTACCTTTTTCCACCGCTCAAACTTCTGCCTTTGATCCTCCAGAAGATTGCTCGGTCCCCCGGCCTGTTCATCCTAGTAGCGCCCAATTTCCCAGCAGCCGCTTGTTTTCCCCTCCTGTTGGATCATCTGATTGCTGCGACTACACGGGTGGCTACTATCGTCTTATTACTCAAAACGTCATGCATTTCTATAGAACAGGCCTCTCACATCGCCTCCAAAGCCGTTCGACCATCCACCAACAAAATAAATGACAGCCATTGGCGCCGGTGGTTTCGTTGGTGTGACCCACATACGGTCAGTCCAGTTAGTCCCCTCTTCCGGACATCCTATCTTATCTAAATGACCTCTTCAAGGAAGGCCTTCGGGGATCAACTATCCTTGTTTACCGATCGGCTCTAAATTCGGTCTTTAAAGCAGCATGCAGCCTCCATCTCTTAGACAACTTTCGGATTTCGGTCCTTGTCAAGTCTTTTGTAATCTAGCGACCAGTGACTCGGCGCCTGTTTCCAGATTGGTACCTTTCCATCGTCTTGACATCTCTTCTCTCGGCACCTTACGAGCCCCTCTCAGCATGTTATCCACTTGCCTCGCAAGACTGTTTTCCTGGTCGCAATGGCGGCTTCCCTCCGTTGTATTGAAATACAGACGCTTTCTGCTACGCCGGCAGACTGTTTCTTTCTAGAAGACTACCAAGGAATGACCTTGACACCGCAAGCATCCTTTCGGACCAAGACGCAAAAGCCTTATGAACGTTCTTACCTGTTTATTGTTCCTGCTCTTTCCAACATTCTGTGGAACAAACCAGAATGGACGCTGTGTCCGGTGCAGATCCTTCGCTTCTATCTTCAGAAGTCTAAAGCCTCTTCGACGGGGCCGTTCACAGGTCTTCATACTGTTCACGACCGGCTCGGGTGAAAATACAGCCAGGATGGTCTCCACTTGAATCAAGACAGTCATAATTTGTGCTTATAACTCCCTTGACATCAACTGCGCCGACTACGGCATCCGCGTCACAGCCCATGAACTTCGAGCCGTTTTAGCGGCCTGGGCTTTCCACGGTAACGTTCCAATCACCAACATTTGCATGGAAGCTGCATCCTGACGCATCCCTCCTGTGTTTATGTCCCAATATCTTCGGGATGTCATTCAAGCCGAAGGACTTTTTATACCGTCTCGGACCATTCGTGGCTGCCAGACGGATCCCCTGATCCCCTAAAGCAATACGATAACTTCATTTTACGAAGCCAAGTTCAACATTCATCGTTTGCAAAGTTTTCACTTTTGGAAGCCAGCTTGCAACACGAGGGGGTCCCGTCAAGGTGGCCGCACCACCTTTAATGAGGTCTGTGGAATGCTAAAAGCTCAGGTAGTGGATATTTTCATGGCATATAGAAACATCAAAATACCAGGGCCTCCTGGTTGATTTTGGTTTCTATTGCCTTAATCAAAACATACATTACCTTCTTCCCACCCTACTCCGCTCTGTGTCGCCACCTGGGTACTACAGGAGAATAAAAGATGAAGTATCGACCGTCGACGGCTCTTTTATAGACTGAGGCTGCACAGAACGGATGCGCAGTGGATCGCGACACTGGCAAGGCTCAAGAACTCTATAATCTCTAGTTCAAATGTATATTTTCATTAAGGCAATAGAAACGAAAGTCAACCAGGTGGCCCTGGTATTTTTATGTTTTTTTTGTGGTCGTGAGATTGAACGTTTCATTGGTGTGAATTTTTCTATATTTAAATTTCGTGAGACTTGATAATTGAAAGTCTTTATAAATCCTTGAAATCCAAAATAAAATGTTGATTAACGATTGTGTAAGCTTACTACGGAGGCACCCCCTGACTGGGCAAAACAATCACACATAACACAAATGACAACCTCTTTTTTTTTGCCATTTATGTCACTGGGGATTTTTTGCCTAATCAGGGGATGTCTCTGCGGTACCTTGAAACCCGTTTACCAGAAGTAGTACGAACCCTTAATACACTTTATAGCCTTTGGTCCTTACTGCGTGGTACAGTCTTACCTACCATTTGTCCTTTTTGTCAGAATGGGACGGACTAGAGTGAAATTAAGTACTTAAAGCTGCAGTATTGTAACTTGTTCTTCTTAATATTGTGCTGTCGGTGGTAAATACGTGAAAATTAGCACCGGCCACTAACCAGCTGGCGATTAAATGCTGTCATTTGGCGACTAAAAATTTAGCACCAGCAGCCCTACTTTGGCCACTTTGGTCGAACAAAGGTCCAGACAATGTCTTCACCGGACCAGGCCTGTATTAAAAAGAAAGGGTGGTGGGAAACTGCAATAATGTTGGGAAACCACTAAGCAATTTCCCCTAAGCAATCCCCGTACTGTAGTGCTTTGCCTGGTTTCGGTAGCAAGTGCTCTGAAACAATTATCTTTTTTTCGTTTGTTAAAACTACATTAGTTAGGCGGCCTACAATGTAAACCTTCGTTAAAGTGAGTGAGCTACTTGTTTTACGGCCCTGAACAAGTGATACTCCATAAAGAAAAAAATGTGCTGTTGACTTTGATATTAAATTTGTAACCTTTGCAAATCTGAAAACTATGCAGCTAAAAAGCTTTGCAAATTTTCAACTAAAAAGCAAGTAGAAAAAGCAAGGAAAAAGTTATGTAGATTTGAAAACTAAGGCCAAACTTATTTGTTCGTTGTTAGTTGACGAGCAAATAATTTTAGCTATATAAGTATTAAAACTAGTTAAAACCGTAACCAAGTAAAACCGGTTCAACTATAACAGGCTATAACCGGTTAAAACCGTAACAGGTTATAATCGGTTAAAACCAAAAAATAAAAACGGTTCGAACCGTAACCAAACCGAAATTTCAAATAAAGCCGAACTGGAAACCGAACCGAAAAAAATAACGGTTCGACTCCCTGTGCAAAAGTGATGGTATAAATCCGGCACTGGTCAGTAATTTATGTACTGTTGACACAGATACAAGAGGCTTCACAAAGAAAACGTGTTGCATAAATTTTTATTCATTTTCCTTTTTAAAATTTGTAATAAAATTTGTCGCACTACATAAAATCAGAACTTTGGGTCTTTCATAGCAAAATGGCAGTTGTTAAAGCTTTTACGTAGGAAGCTTCAGCTAAAGCAAAGAAGAAAAATTAGTCTTTGTTTTTCTTCTCTGCAAAAGTTGTGCACATAGCGTTAGTTCACGGCTATACGACCAAATTAATAGTACGATACGAGTATTTCATCTCAGGCAGAAGAACTGAGTAAACAACGAAGACTGACTGAAAATCAGAATTGGGTGCAGTACTTGACTCATCACAAATTTTTGCTTGTTAAATTACAAATTTTGTACTGGGCTGAAATACTTTCAACTTAAAATGAGTAACTTTTGAAAAAGTAGGTGCATTCAAACATTGCAGCAATAATAGTTTCGTTTTGATCTTAGTCCGTAGTACTGTTCCTCTCCGTACAATTCTGGTATCAAGTATTCGCCAACAAGCGTCATTTTGGCATATATGTAACCGACGTTTTGAATCCACAAGTGTTATGAATCAACAATAAGCTGAATGCGTAAGTTTTATGTTTTGTTAAACCAAAGATGTCCAAACTGATCCAAAGTTAAAATAAACACTGACATTTTAAATGTTTTAGTGTTAAATCACTATCAACTACCCAGGTCTGCCTCTGCAGTCCTGTGCATGTCCGCATTGGGATTTTCAGTTAGTCTTCTAATAATAACACAAGTTGCATTTCACATTGATAAGCATTTCTTAGCGCCACAGTTTTAATATGAAAGTCTTCCCCCAAGAGTGTGAGGACAGAGAGGCAATTGATTTGCTAGACCTAATTGTTACCTGCTGGACTTTGCGTAAAAGTCTTATTCCAAAACATACTGCTGCTTTTTTATTGTCAAGATGTAAGAGTGATGCACTTACATAATTATGGAAAGTGATGTACTGACGTAGTTATAAATACATCACTCTTGGTCGTAGGAAACAAAAAGTCGATCGTCTTTATTTTCGATTGTCAGGACCAACAAAACAAAAAGAAAACGGAACGTGTTAAAAGTATTCAATTAGGACTTTTTACGATATTGGCAATTTTACGTAAAGGGACCAGACGTTACTTATTTATGTGGCTCATTATTCATGCCTTTTTGTACAAGGTATACTTTTTCTGTATGTACGTATGCTTACATGGACGCTTACGCTTACGTACGCTTGTACGTTTTCATAAATAAACTATGAAACTAGTTAAGCAACCATAACTATGTAAACAAAACCATCCACAAAAATCCTGCACTTAAGACACAAATCACCTTAGCGCATTGTTTTGTCAGAGTCCCATGGCTGGTTCGTTGCACAGACCCGTTGGCTACAAAACCATACGTTGCGTCGCTGTATCCGTTGTTTGCCATACCCTTCATGATGAATGCCCACCATTGGTCTGTTTAAGATGGGACACATGCAGGTGTTATAAGCAATAAGAAATAGCTTTTTAGTGAATTGTTGCATACAGATGGTTTTCTCTGCCGATTTGTATCAGAGTGCATTATTTTTGCTGTTTACTTAATTGTTTATCTTTCAGCTCAGAATACTATCAAAATTGTAGAGGTTATTGCCACATCTTCCCCAAATTGTACATGTTCTGTTCTTTTTTTGTTATTGGTCCATTGGGTCGTAATTACCATACAGTTTAGTGGCAAAATGGGACATTTTTATGTGGTGGTAGGAAATATAGACTTACCAGAGGAATATACGTATTTAATTAAGGTATTTTTTTCCCCCTTTTTGGTCTAAGCAAAATTTCTTGCCGCCACGTAAATCACCCCAATGGTTATAACAGAGTTTTGTGTTAAGCAATTTCGTAATAACGTTATCGTTTTCAATGACTTCTACAAAACGACGCCTTTATAAAGAAAACGTACAGGTTAAGAAGGGCAAAAACAAATTGCGGTTAATTTTTGTTTAAAACTTGAAACAATTTCTAATACTAAGAGCTCGGACATGGTACAATTATTATAACAAAAAAATACTACGCATCTATTGATGAAATCATCATTGGCAAGTGCTTTTACAAAGTAGCATTTTGGTAAACAGTGTATGTTGTGTATTTTGCATCAGAAGCCTGGCGTATTGATAGTTCGTGGTGGACTTTTGCAGGCTAGTAAACACTTAACAGCATCATGTATGGTAATTTAAGTGATGAACTAGTCCCCCTTTTTAATTGGTAGGCTAGAGTACAGACTACCGGACAGCATGAGAGGTCTAAAACAAAGTTGCTCATGTAATTGCTGAACAAAATGTAGCCTGCTGAACATTATTCTGAGTTAGATAAAAATTGCTTCTAATTGCCTTGTGTGAGTTTTGACCGTATGTAGTTTTAGCAAGTTTTATTTCAAAGAAACATGATGTGTATATCATGATACTGTAGTTGTAATGTATTCTGCAACCTGAATGAAATTCAACACTGACACCAGTGGTACTAGTAAGCTTGGCACTAGTCATTTCGGTAGTGGTCGAGAGCTGAGCACCCCCACAATGTTTGACTAGTTGGCAAATCAATCAGCAAAACTACATAATTTTGGTCAGTTGGAAAAATTACATAATTTTTTGGCTAGGTGGAAATTTAGTCAGTACATTTCTGGTTTACACCCCTCCAACTTTTATCCTTCCTGACGTCTCTGCATACCGTCACGTGCCGCCCCACTTCGAGCACTGGTTTACAGGAATTAAGTTTTGTTTTTCAGTTTGCATTAGTGAGTATTCGCTAAGCAAAAAAAAAAAGCCTAACCAAGACGAGAAAATTTTCCTTATGGCACGACACTATCAGAAAATTACAACTAGAACCTCTGGCACCCTTAGCTTCGATCTGCTGAACTAGTAATTATTTTCCTAACATGTTTACTCTCGTAAACCTATCCAACGTTGAATGTATGGAATGCTCGTAAAAACCGTAAAAAGTTGTTTGTGTGCCTTTTGCGTTGTGAGTTTTCAACCGATAAAATGCTTTCTTTCAATGCCGTTCTTTTTGCGCTGTACATACAATTTTAATCTCCACTGCATTAGTGCTACAATTGGTCATAACCAGGTGGGTTTCTTTTATTTTTGTGAGGTTTCTTGTAAAACAGCATAGTTGCGAATTACATTATTGCAAAGCACTACCAATGATGTTCTCTTCGTTATTTGTGCTGTGAGAGTACGTACTGACATGTATTAAAAAAAATTTGGTTATAAATGCTCCATAGGTCGAAACTTAACCACCATGCGTCTCGTGGTACTTGATGGAGGAAAACAATTGTGTTCTTGAAAATGTATTGAGGGTAGATAGGTACGATGCATTTTTTCTTCAATAAATAGTTAAAAACTCTATAAACTATTCTCACAAACACGCACACACACACACACACACTCACATAGTAAAACAGGACATTATTATCACATAAAGTTGTTCACAACATAGAAGTGAAACGGAAATAGTTTGACGCGCCCACGTATACTCATATATTCATGTATGCTAATTCTCACAATTTAGTACCTAACGTAACTGCCAATTGCAAAACAAATATCGTAGAAACTAGTGTCGGCGAACACTGACTGGATTGTTTAGGTTGGTTTTGAGCAGCTGTCGTAGGGTGAACATTTTTATTCACTAGTCAGGGACTAGCTAGCTTTTCGAAATAAGGTGCAGAAATCATTGGGTTTTCGTGCATAGTAGACTCGTAGTATTGCTTTGAGCTAAGTTGTCAAACTCAACGGGATTAGCAGTTCTATTGCACTGAGACGATAACATTTAGATGTTAACGATTCGCGATGTGCTGAATAGCCAAACAAGTAGGAACTACTGTTTTTCTAATTCCTTGAAATCTTATTTAATTTAACGGTAAAACACTCGCAAATTTCAAAATTATAGCTAGATTAACTTATTTAATTTATGTAATTTTGGTGCTTCATATTAATTTTATAGAAAATCTGGTGTGGACGCAAATCAAGTACGAAAGAAGCTTGTATTTTGGTCATATGCAGGTTCGGTTAGAGCCTAGCGGTACTTTTAATGCATCATGGACATGTCTTTTTGTGGTACAACAATCAAGCTACCGCTGATCATTTGTTTTAGTGAAAGAGTGTTTTAAAAATATATGTACTTCTTATTTCAGTATTTATCATAAATTTTCAACTTTTTTTTTTTTTTGTTTTCATAGTCAACCTTTTTATCGTGACTTACCAAACAAAGTACTACTATCAGTTAACAATTTGTAGTTGCAAGGTACGGTAATTTAAATTATTGCTAGTGTAGTTTCTTGCATGTTCTTGTACATTTCTATTTATTTAAGCATTAATCCAAGAATAGCTAACACCATGATGTCATTCGCAGGTTTCGTGCTTTCAGTGTGTCGAGAGCATTTTAGTATTTGGCAGTGGAACTTTGGTTATGTTATGTAGCAATCTGAGCCGACATTTTTTTGGATTCTGTATACCAGCTACAAGTGGGTTCACTTACATTACCATTTTAAACTTACTGTTTATTGGCCATTAAACTCCTGTTAAATTGCTAATAAATATTGCAGTAGGTAATATTGCCTTTATACCACAATATTGGCAGGTGCAATTATCATTAAGCCAATGTAGCAGTAGCTAGAAAGATACATCTTTGTATTATCCAGCAAAGTGTAGGGTAATTACCTTTAAATATTTTGTTGGCAGCTAGGAAGGTTTTGAGAGTAACATGTTCTGTTCACAGCGAGCAATGGGTCTAAAGAAGCCAATCTGTTGGGCATATTTGCAAGTTAGCCACTTGTAGAAGTTAACCACTTACAGCTAGTAGTGGGTAAGTTACTAGTTAAATGCTGCAGATCCAGCTGGTAAGTTACTAGTTAACCATTGCAGATCCTGTTGGCAAGTTACTGGTTAACCATTGCAGATCCAGTGGGGAAGTTACTAGTTAACCATTGCAGAGCTAGTGTGTAAGTTACCGGTTAACCACTTGCAGATATCAGCGGGTGCAGGTATTAGTCCCCTTTTGTTTTAACAGCTGGCGATCGGATCAAAGTTTTCCCATAGTTTTGAGACTTTCTTAGTATGTCTTGCCTGTCTCGAGAGCAGAATTTCGGCAGTTTGTGGTATTTAAAAATATATTTATTTGTTTATTTAGAGACCAAGTGCTTGTAAAGTTGGGTTGTAAATTTGACTTTCATAGCTGCGTCCAAAATGAATGAGGTTCTATTTATATCCACTTAGTACTTGTGACAAAAGTTCAGTGTTGTTCGAAAACTGCAAATCCAAACAGCAACGAAATAATGATGGTAATACGCAACGGGAACACACAAACTATTTCCGCACTCACATCCCGACACTTCAGCTCACTCCTAAGGATTTCGTAGGAAAAAACATGGAAGCGATGCTGTTGCTCTACAAATACAATAACGAACAAATTTCAACGCCAGAGGACAACGTAATTTCTGGTTGCAACAAAGACTGGACACGAATAATTTATAAAAATTGAGAACATAACAATAACTATACTCAATAAATGACTTGAAATTATCAATTAATAATAATTATAGTATAGGAACTGTACACTTTTCTAAAACATAGAAACTCAATAGAAATGATAATTCATATTCTCGTTCACAACTCCTCTAATGGATGAAGGATAAGAAGAGGTGTGTCATCGTAACTCTTTAACTCTGAACCTGTACAATAAAATATACACCCGTCATTTTTTACACAGCAATTATGTACAACTGAGCACTCTGTACGATGTCTTTTCTTTGAACTCCCTATACACTCTTGTCTTGAAAAAAAAGTTTTACCATTCCGTAGACAAAATTAATGTAGAATCGAAACGGAAGAATCATAAATGCAAATGAGCTGTTCGTACCACACTGTAATGTAAAGAGATTGGCAGTTGAAATACGTACGTACTCAGTACTGAATGCGTCAAGTATATGGTGACAATAACAAGTTAGGCCTAACAGATGCAGGTGGACTGAATGATGACCCACGGAAGTTACGTAGATGCTTTACAGGAAGGTGGAGACGTAAATAACAACGAAGCACGTGCAAGACTTTGTCATGGCATTTTTTTTTTTTAAAGAGTATTCATAATCAAGTTTGGTGGGTTTTTTTCCGTTTTTGTTGTTTTTATTTCGTTTTGTTCAAAATGATGAAAGGGTAAGTTTGTTGGGGATTGAGTTAGTGTGTGCTGATGGAAATAGATGACAAAATCCGTACGACGTGCATGTCAAAGAGGAGAACGTCACAATGATGTAGTTGGCGCTATGTTGTGGCGAAAATTATGAACGATTGTCTAGAATCACCGGCTCACAATATGGCACCCGACTTTTATAGCACTTGGACGTACTGGCTGATTTGACACATTCATC
>JAHWFP010180553.1:108684-122915 GCA_023313725.1 Lithobius niger | reverse complement strand
ACGCACAGACATAACAAAATAACAGGAGGTAAAATAATAAGAAAAAAAAAAACAAAGTCGTTCACCGACAACATTCAACCGAAATCAGAAATACAACAAATGGAATGTGTTCTTGTGTGACGTCAATCATGTTATCAGTGCCAATTCCACGCTTTTATCAACAGCGTCTGACTCAAGGTCAGATTGCAATAATCGCGCTGCACTGAACATCAGGCATGACTAGTATGTCACAGCTAGAAATTATTGTTCCTGGTACTAGTTCGAATAGTGGGGAAATAGACGATATTACCTAACCGATTTTTTTTTGGCATAGGTAGGTAAGGATGAACATTTTTTTTTCTCCGATTTCGTAATTCACAAAATCCCAATGGTAGAAATTTGTGTTATCGGCCTAGAAAGTGCAGCAAACGAGATTGAATACGTACCCGAGCGAATTTGGATTATATGTGTCTGTGTGGACGCGGAGTGTGTGTGTGTGTGCGTTTGTGTGTTCACAACACGATAACATTCGCAATATTGTTCTGATTTGGTTGAAATTTAATGACAAAGGAGTTTCGGTGTATTAAATTCGCGAGATCGAAAATGAAATTCTTTCCTCAAATATTTTTGGAGGTGGAAGCCGAAATTCGAGGTAGAGCACTGGGCAGATATCAAATAAAAGGAACACAGGAGCAGAAATCGTGAACGTTTCTGCAATGTGAACGTAGAAATTAAATTAATGTGTTCCA
The DNA here is from genome assembly GCA_023313725.1 of Lithobius niger. Classification (NCBI taxonomy): domain Eukaryota; kingdom Metazoa; phylum Arthropoda; class Chilopoda; order Lithobiomorpha; family Lithobiidae; genus Lithobius; species Lithobius niger. The sequence goes on along the minus strand of JAHWFP010180553.1, from coordinate 122,187 downwards.
GCAGCTGTGATTTTCAGAACTCAGTCAGATGTATCGTTCCTAATTCAATTTCGCACAAATTGGCATATGGTGAGTCCTTTCTGAGAAATGGGGTGAATGAACTTAAAAATAAAGCGAAGCTAAAACCTAAGAAAATCGCCATTATTCAATGAGTTGTTACGTAATATTCGTTGGCTCGAATCCCAGTCACGTCATCTTAGTAAAATATTAGTCAATAATAAAGGATTGAATATTACATTGTTATGCGCATGATTATCAAGTTCCACTATTTATTTCCTTTTCTCCTGATTGAGTTGGTGCGACTGAAACCGTGATTTGGGGGCATGACCAGGTCTCACAGGGATAGTCCAGTCGTCATGGATGAAAGGGTGTGATTTGAAGGTATTTTTGTCGAATTTATGCATCCCCTATAGTTTAACACAGCAAAACTAACAAGCTGGGGGAGAATTTCCCAAATTTCTACGTCAGCATCGAAAAGAAATAGGCTATAAATTTCTATGCGATTATCGAGTATTAAGAATAGCTTCACAAGACAATGATGTTCAACATATTTTCAGTTAGAAAACAATATAGCATATGTTGTGTCACACTAATCATGATCATATCAAAAACCAAAACTGGTAAAAGGGGCCGCCAAGTTCCGAATGGTTCGGCCCTTCAAAGGAGTGATATCAACACACCAAAACATTCGCCAAGTTAATCGCATGAATTCTAGTGTTGAATTCTACATTTGCGCAGTGTAGTAATGCAGAAGTGACTGTAAATGCGAGTGTGAGTGCAAGTGTTGAGCTAAATTCAGCTGTCGGTGATACTGTACGATCAAGTACAGCAGCAGAATGTTTAGCAAAGGAGGAGGAGGACCCCCATAGCGATGTGGATGCAGAAATGCAAGCCAACGGTAGTAGCGGTATGGAGTCAGAAGGAATCATGATGAGTGTGTGTAGCAGCGAATGTGTACAGCTGACGCAGCTAATGCAATACTTTTTGTGGTTTGGAGCAAAACGCGGCAATGATATGCTAGGTATACAAGAAGCTTACACTGGTGATACACCACCGATTATTCTTGGGGTGGACTGTATTACGGCACACCAAAATTCAAATGTTAAAATTTTCGTGAAATGGAAAGTGCCTTACTTGCAAATTGCAATTAAACGAAGTCGTGAAATAGATGGATGTGCAATTAAGGTGTGGATGAGGAGGAGGTGGGTTACGATTGTGTTTCTGCATGCATCACAGAGAGCCACGAGTCGTGGTCATTTTGCTTGGGGTTCGGAGTATTGTGATACTAACGGTCGAGGCTTGGTACATGTTATTGAATTTCTAGGTCTTGTAGTCATTTGGAACTGCGGCCCAGTGTTTACGTGAGTCCAAGCAGGGAAACGGCAGGAGTCTGTGATTGATCTCTTCCTCTGCTCGCGTGAAATAGCTGATGCCTTCCGGCTGTCTGTCTTGGACGACCTACGAGGGAGTGATTACTTCCCTATTGCACTACACCCGATAATTGGTGGGCATCAGGCGCAGGATAGGTTAACTAGCAGTATGCGACCACAAATTGATGATGGCGCTTTTGGAGCTTGGTGTAGACAGCAGTGGCCCTCGGTGCGAAAGCAAAATTCAAGTGCTCAAGGGAGGCAGCAGTGCAAGCCAATTTGGTGGACTGCTCCGTGTAGTAAAGCAGTTAAAGATGGGAGGCAGGCTTACCGCACGTGGAAGCGTGCCCCGTCGGACGAAGCTTAGTTTTGTTACCGAGTGGTTGCCCAAGAATCAGCATACATAATACGTACAGTAAGAGCTATGTATGGTACGCTGAGACTGTGGCATCTGCTGGTACTGTGTCACAGGCTTGGAAGGCCCTGAGGCCACAGGACATACAGGCATCAATAACATGGGCCTATGGGAAATCGTTGAACCAGGTAGTCATGTTTTGAAGGGAGTTGCACTTGCGAATGCGTTTAACATGTGGATTAGCGAGTGTGTACTCCGCCCAAGTGGTCCAGCACTGCCTGCAGTTGAGTGCATGCCTGAGTGTGTGCTTGAATTGGATGCCCTGCTTCAGCTTTTAGAGTATGACAGAGCCTTGGCTAAGTGCAGGTCCAGTAGTGTTTCAGGTATAGACAGGATTTCGTATGTTAGCCTGTGGGCTTTGACGACTGCAGTTGCGTTAGAACTCCTGCAATATTTGCAGAATGTTTTCGATGGAGCACAATTGCCACCGTCATTGTTGTTCACGATCCTGGTCCCTGTACACAAAGAAGAGTTTGCCCGACACCTCCACCTACCACACCAGCCTGTTTATGAGAATTCTCACATAAACTTTCCGAGGGCAGGAGAGGAGAGCAATAGGCCTGTAGCTCTTAATGCTAGAGTGGACCTTGCCCCTACCCAGCACGGAGACCAGGACAGAAAAAGCCATGTCTGCGGGATCGGCGCACCGTCAAACCTGCTCTAAAAAAACCGAGGAGCTCGGACCGACCGCTGTTATCCAGACTTTGGAAGTCTGCATACGAGACATTGTCAATCCCAGAGGCACCTCCAGCCTTACAGGAGCCGAGTGCTGACGACAGCTGGAGCAGAGTGAGCGGAAAATCCAGATGGCCGGAGACCTCATTGATTACAGAGGGAGGTGGGGGAGGCCCCCTCAGAGACCCAAAAACCGTTGCAAAGTTGTCATTGAATGCTGCTACCATCTCCGGGCCGATGAGAACCCTACCCGAATCACCGAACACCCATGAGACCACAGGGCGAGCATCCTGTGGCCGGACTAGAGATCACATTTGTGACAGAGGCATGCCCTGGGAGACTCGGTCGCAGAGCCTGTAACCGTATTGGTTTTTTTTTCTATGGAGGATGAACCTGGTCTCCTGTACGACCCCAACGTACTCAAACCACCTAAGATTACTCCTAACATGCTGAAACTGCTGCCAGGCCCTCCACCTATCCCTGATGGCAAATCGGCAGGCTGGCATCCACCACACAGGGAGTTTCCTGATACCCCCAGTCGAATGGTACCTGGCCCTCTGGGGCCAGCCCTCTTCCTAACCCACTTCCGGATGCCGGGGGCAAAGTCCCAAAATGTAACGAGTGGACCACAGGAGCGCTCCCGGATAGATGGCACAAAGGTTTGGGAACTGGAGCAGTACAGGACCACAGGAAAGTGGTCACAGCCCCAAAGATCTGCAGAGACCTCAAAAGAGAATACCGAAGCAAGGCCAGTAGAGCATAGGAACCAGTCCAGGACGGATTCCTGGAAAGTCCCAACACAGTGCCTCAAGAAAGTAGGGACCCCCGACTAGATCACCTCCAGATCGAGGCAGCACAAGGAATCCGCAATCAGACGCCCCCTGGTGTTACAGCAGGCACTATCCCAGAGCCAGTGATGTGCGTTGAAGTCGCCCCCAAGAACAAGAGGTCTCGGGAGCAAGTCAACCCACCCCACCTACTCATGCCCCGGAAAACGCCCGTTGGCATGCACAAAACCAATGGTAACCCATTTGTGCTCCCACCAAATCCTGAAAACGCATGAATCAACGCCAACACAGGTCTGCAAGAGGGGAGGGGAATAAATGATCCCGTCTTTAACAAAAACACGAACACCGGAGGATTCAGGGCCCGCAATGCTGATGTACCCATGGAAAACAGGGGCAACACCGACTAGGAGTTTAGTCTCCACAATCCCCAAAATGTCAACCTTATTGCATAAATTTTCTATGTCCTCAACCTTGTTAGCTGCCCCTCTGACATTTCAGGAACAGAGTGTGAATTATGGTTGGGTTGAAACAAAACAAAAACACGTAGAGTAACAGGGACGCTTGGGGGAATACAGGTAAAATCAGCAGGACACAAGAATATTTGGACAGGGTTACGGGGTCACCTGAACCTTTAGGTTTCTTGTGTCAAACTGCAATAATCGTGCTATCTACCGAGAGTCAGACTTTACTGTGGCATTGTTGTTCCTTGCCAGTTTTCCTCAAACTCTCTGCATGTCAGACACAAGTATCTGGAGGTCACTACGCCGTGAAGCCTCGGTGGCCTAGCCTAGTCTGTTTCTAAATGTAAGGTGTTGTTTAACGTGTGATGTAGCCTAGCTATGTACATACGTGGTCCCTGGTTAGGCACCTCGTTAAAAGTTGCTTTTCATGGTCATTATTCTTGTCATAAATAACTGCATCGGATATCTTCTGATCGGACTTGGTTTACTACAAATCTTACAAGACTCACAAATGCAAACATAGTTCGGGCCATCTTTACTTCCACCGGCTTCCTTGCTATATCACGCACCAAGGCTGTTTGCCGTGACGCACACATCACGTGACTGGGCTAGTCACTCAGACGAACAAAGAGCCGCTATTCTCGTTCGTTAGTGGCTGACTCACGATGACATCAGGGCAAACAACCTTGGCTCGTGGTATAGTACAAAGTCGAGTTCTACGCAAATAAGTGTTCATACGCGGAAGCGCCTAGCGTAAGTAACTACTAGCAGTAGAGGTGGAGATACAGGCTGTAACGTATGCAGCTACAATGCCCACGTCACTTGCACACACTACCTTGTGACGTCATCCAAGGAGCATCCTCGAATGTGTTGCTTGTAACACCCCTGTATTTAGTAGCCTAGCTGATCACATGTGAGTGATCAGCTGATTTGCAATAGTACCTAAGCTATGTCTATTCAATAAACTATATGTCATTCCCCCACTGTTTCTGGAATTACACAAATAGATTATTTACTAGGCTAATCGGCCACCAGGGCCTAGCTTTTAATAATCTACTAGTGCAGTTTGCAGGCATAGATGTGGATACCAAACTGTTGTTGAATAAATTTCAATAATAAAATGGACTTGATTAACATAATAATAGTTAGATGCCAAAAAGTGCACAAACATAATATAAATAAGCTTTAATTTGATGCCATTACACGACTTGTTTTACCTTTATTTGATAATGATGCCATTTGACCATTGAAACGTCACATTTTGTTTATGTTCGTTAACGTTTTGTCATATTATTATTGTTGCCGAATAAAGGTGTCGTAATTTTATTTGGTGTTTTAATAAGTGCCATGGAAACAAAGTATCAGTGTAAGTAACTTGCACCAGTGTAATTAAAGCTATTTAATCGCCGCATTTGCAATTACTGTGTAAATTTCCATATTTACAGAAATTTGAAAATGTCACACGAAACAGAATGTAGGAAAAAGTCACTTAAAAAGGAATTCCAGTCTGAAGTTTCTAGTGAAAATCCCGAGTTGTTAAAACGTGCCCGAGAAGAACTAAACGAAAATCCGGATTGCCGTGATCTTGACATTTGGGCACTCAGGGAAAGGGTTTTAGGTGAGTAAACAGTTTTGTGAAATTAAGAAGAAAAGCAGAAAAATCATTGGCAACTGCAAACACTAATTTAAAAAAAAAACAAATAAAACTCACTGAAATTAGTCAGTAATGAAAGCAAGAACTCGTTCCATCGTAATCTGTATACAGAGGAAGGTCCAACGAGTTGAAAAGAAATCCAAGATAATATAAATTCATAATGTGGCCCAAACAAAAAACTGCCTGACTGGTGTATCAAGCTTAAAAACATGGTTGATTAAAAGTCGGGAGCAGGTCGAAGCTTTAGTTAGTTATCTTTTTTTTTGGGGGGGGGAGAGGGGGTGGGTAGTGGGAGTGGTGGGGAGGATATCTAATAATCGTACTCTGCGTTAACTCTGCGTACCCTACGGTATTTCCTTATTTGGCGCTGGGTCACTGTTTGCTGTAGGTGTGTATTGGGTGTTACGATTTGGGCTATTCTAAAATAAACACTAGTAAACGCATGGTCTCTTCTTAATAAATGGAAAGGTATAACGCTTGAACTGTGATTAAATAAAAACAGTGTTTGTTGTGGTGTTTTTGTGTTTTTCCTCGTGGACTGTTCTGGCGAAGATGCAGGGTATTTATGTATTGGTACAGCTGTGGGTGCGGTGTAGTAGTGGTTAGCGTACGTTAGGCTTAGGATTAGGAATAAGTAGAATAATGATGAGCGTGTAGCTTGCAGGCTGTTTGGTTCAATAAAATCAAATCAAAAACGCAGAATAAACTACGACCAGGAGCGAAAGATATATACACGTCCGTAGGACGTCCGCAGGGTTTATTACACTCCTGCAACGACTCAACAGTTGTAGCTGAAATGCATTCGCTCAGCAATCGAGTGCCACTCGTAATCAACGAAAACTGATGATAGTTACCACATGCAGATCATGTTTCTAAAAACAAACGCAGGCCTGTAGGCCTGTTTACCACTTGTCTCCATTAAGGGCCGGGTCAAATTTCATCGAGACAACATTGACGCAGGGAAGGAGCGGTGGTGGTGGCGGGGGAGGGGGGGGGGGGAGGGGGGATAGAGAAACTACGGTATTTTTGTTGCCCTCCCAAGACAAAGCATGCCCTATCTTTAACCCGTAGCCAATTTATTTTCAGGTATTAAACGAAGAAACACAATGGTGCCAATAGTGTGAATAGCTAAAAATGACAAGTAAGCAGCAATTATGACGAAATAATTCACGTGCCGTCGTGATTCCGGACCCGGGTGTTTGGATTGAACCTGCAATGCATAGACGACTATACTAAATCGACACTGTGAAAGTCGCTGCTAATTTGCCATATGAAGTTTGCCATATGAGTGTGGAGTTATCAAAGTGGTCCATTTCGTTGGCGGCCCAGTCCAATTAAAGACCCATGTTCAATTGCCATACTCACCATGACACGTGAATTCTTTCGCCATGAATGCTGCCTGCTTGTCATTCGTATCTGTTCACAACTTTCGCTCTTTTGAGCTTCTTCGTTAATATTAATGTTTACAGTTAGTCCTACAGCTAATTTCCGTTTCCTTAATTTCGAGTCACCAGCGAGAAAAATGTAGACAGGAGCTATAACTTATAACAGATGTTTATGTGTCACACTAAGGTAAACACTGCCTTCGGATGACAACTACAGGAAATATTCATCGAAATGTTTAGTATCGTTTGCAGCTGAATTTCTGGTTGCATCACAGATCTCCTGCACATGCTTCCGGGGTGCACAATCTTTATGAGGCTTTTTGTATGTGTGGAGTCTGGTAGACAGCGATTATACGCCTCAAACTTTGGGTTTGTGCCGGCGAAGCTTGTGGATGGTATAGAGGAGAGATGAGATATTTTTTTAGCCTAAAGATAGGCCTATAAATAAATAAAATTGCAAAGCTATTTCCTTTACTTTTTGGACTTTAATATCAGACTGCCTGACAGAGAATTGAACCCTCGACCTTCTGAGACCAAAACCGAAGCCCTATACCGACCAGGCATACTGGGTCACTGACATGGCATTTAAAAGGAAATGCCTACTGGCAGAATTTAACACGCGCAAATATACATGTAAGCAAATATTTTCCCAATCGCCATTGGCGGTGCACTTGCTGCTGCATCTTCACACCAAGTGTAACGAAAGAAACACACAATAAGCGGTGAAATCAAGTAATTATGCAGGACGGAAAGCCAAATAGAATAGAATAGAGTGGGACAGTGCCAAGTCCGATGTTTTAAAAAGCACATATAAGGGATTAGTTAAATAAATACGGATGCAAACCTATTTACGTTGTCTTTTGGACTTATATGTCAGACTGCCTGAGTGGAGAATCGAACCCAGGACCTTTGAATCAAAGGTGTCAGTCTGGCTCAGCAGTAGGACCTTGGCCTTTGATTCCATAGGTCGTGGTTTCGATTCCCCGCTCAGGCAGTCTGACATATAAGTCCAAAAGGCAACGTAAATAGGTTTGCATCCGTATTTAGTTACTCAATCTCGAGCCCATTGGCTTTCCACACCGTTAAAATATAAGGGATTACCGCAACCAAACATCAAACCTAGCTTTAAAGGTGTCCAGAGAAGAGGCTGAAAAGATGTGTTCAGGTAAGGCATTTCGAGATTAAACGACAGACACACTCCACACATACAAAAATGAACTCAAATTCCAGCAGGCGAGTCTATTGCCTGCATCTTGAGAGACTAGAATAGAATACTATAGACTGTGCCAGCACCAAGTCCATGTTTTAAAACCCAAATAAGAGATTACTGCAACCAAACATCAAGTCTAGCTTTGAAGCTTTCCAGTGAAGGGGGAAGCGGTATGTTAAGGTAGGGCATTCCAAGCCTAAACGATACGACATGCTCTATGAACAAAAAAAATCGAGCATGAGTAGGTAAGTCAGGAATGTACCTTGCAACTTGAGACAAAGTCCACGATTACGGGTATTATATGCTTAGGGAGACTGGAGGTTGGAGAGAATTGGAATCTGGAAATTAAAATCTTTTTTTGGAACCCGTCCCTCTTTGACTGCCTAACCTCTGTCTCCCCCTAAGTTTATCTTGCAGACTGACCATTTTTCAGTATTATAGTCGCCATATTGGATATTGATTTCTGAGTTTGTATTGTTTTCTTTTTCGTTTAAGCATTTGATAAGGGAGTGAGTTTGAGTTATGCTCTCACATGACAGGTTTTTAGTTTGCATGAGTGCACCTGCTTTTAACAATTCCGTTTCAATTCCAAATATTTTCTTTTAGATGAACCAAATTTAAGGACACCGACTGACGATGCCTTTCTCCTACGATTCCTGAGGGCTCGGAAGTTCGATATTGAACGGTCTTTCAAACTGTTGAAAAAATACTATACAATTCGAGAGAAATATCCTGAATTGTTTACTCAATATCGTCCCTCACGCGTGTTACATGCACTGAGTGAGAAGATGCACTTTTTCCTACCACACAGGGACCAAGAAGGAAGAAGCATTCTAGTCATTAGAGCCGGTAAGTCAATTATGCGAATTAACGAAGTGGCTGATTTTGCTAGGACTTGTTTTAAGATAGGAATGAAAACGGGTGACAAGTCAGTAACTTTGTGGGTAATATAAACGGACATTATCTATGACTAAGAATGAATTGAAGATGTGATCTCAAAATTTTCGGTGATCATCCACGGCATAAGGTCCACAGTCTGCACATAAGATCCCATTTGTAGGGAAAACGTTACACTTTTGTAAGGAAAAAACAAGACTGGTGCTAAGACATGTTTTTGAAGACAATCACTGAAATTAAATAAACGAATACCTGTCGTGGCATCTGCGGACTATAGTGAATATCAGGGTGCCACCATCTACAGACCAAAATAAAATAAAAAATGCATGACTGCCATCACCGGAATCTTACAGCGGGTGTTTGTTTATTTTATTTTTCTTCTTGCTGCACTTTCAGTCATCTTCGACCAAAGTAGTGATTCTTAAATCTCCTTTGGCTTAAGATGCTTGTCCGTATGCTATAGATTTTGATTTGATGATTAAATAGTGACATCAACAGTAAACACCTGCAAGGTGAAGAATCATCCAGGAGCCAAAGCATTTTTACAAAGTGTTTGGGAAAAACTATGTAACGGTTAAAACCACAACTGAAGACAATAACACCTGTAAACACTTTCATGATGGCGGGTATGGGAGCAATGCCTTTTAGAATTTCAGAAGGCTGAAGGTGCCATTTTTTGGCCTGGTTGGTCATTTTTTTTCGGACTAGTATTTTCAGCCTGTTTTTCAGCCTTTTTTTCTTACAGCTGTTAAATGATGCCATGTTTAACAATATTAGGAAGTAAACAAGAGGAAAAAATATTAGTAAACGTCACAAACGGTGCTTTTCGGTCTGGATGGTCGGCAATATACTTCAGGGATGCATGAATTGATGCATTTTTTCTCAACTTACAAATTAGTGGCTTTTCAAAAAAAAATAAAAATAATTTTCTTGCTAATTAAGTTTACTACAGACTTTCTTCCCCTTCCTTTTTTTGGGGGGGGGAGGGGGGAAAATAAATTTAATAATAAATTTAATAAACTGCCTAAATGCACTGCTGCACCTACGCTGCCTTAATTGGCGGTTCGGAATGCAATAAGGTGAATAAAGTCATACAAATGTCCACCTATATAGTAAAAATGTACACTGCCTCTGAAGAACAAACTCCAAGTTAGTACTGATTACACTTTATCGTGTTGGTTAAAGTGCCTACGCCGTCACCATTGTTTTCACACACATGAAGCTGTTTCATTGTAGTCAGGACTACTCAATTAATTATGTATTGTAAATTGTGTGTATACTATTGTAGGCATGATGTAGTTACAGAGGCTGCAAACATGATTTCATGTGATTTCTTTCGTTAGTATTGCTGTTAACTTGTCATTTTTAGCAGCTCACAGTGTTTTAGCGCTAGTCTGTTATTTCGTTTATCAGAAAGGCTGGTGATCTTGGCCACTGTGTAATGACTTCTTGTGATTAGGAAGTTGGCCTCTGCGTATTTATCACAGTTTGTGTTACCAGGAATACGCTAAGCTACAAGCTTCACTTGATCAGAAGAGCCCAGTCTTGTAAGTGTGATGCCGGCATGTAACACTGCAGCCCTTTCGTGTGGAAAATGTTGGGACTACTCAATGGCGCAGGTACCTTTTTCGAAGGAAGGGTGCAAGGGCGAACTGCCGGGCCCCTCCTCAACAAGTATACAATTTTGGGAACAAAGGAGCACTCAAACAAGACCAAATAACATTGACTTTTGTCCCTTTTGGGTTTCTTGATGATGAATTTTGGGCCCCCTGCCTCCTGGGACCGGGTGCCTTGCATCCTTGCAGCACTCCTAACTACAGCATTGATTATTGCTGTGGCATTTGTCTCATGTTGGTCATGCATGATTCTACGTCCAAATATCCACAAAGGAAGTCCACGAACGTTTTGTAATATCTTAGCTGCCGTAAGCAATATACTATGACGCTAAGCGATGTCATGCGAGCGTGTGGCAACATAAGACGTGGAAGACTGCATCACAAGCCCAACATTCATCACTCACGGCCAATTTTAAACCAATCGTAAACTCACTGACTCGGAGTAATGTCAAAGAAACAATTTATACAATTTTTATACAATTTATACAAGACAAATGGAGTAAATACACAACTGACTTGAAAATCTGACATTTTTGGTTAATTTGGGACTCACATGTTGTGGTGAGGCTTGATTCCAGTGTGAATAGGTGCCCGATTCTTTTGAGTGAATTACGAGTAGCTTACAGTCCACATATTATGCATGTTTTGTACACTCCTGGTGTTCCTCATTTTCCATTGCAATAATTCCGAGAACTTATAGTTTCTTTTTTCACTATATGCAATTATTTTTTCATTAGGTATATGGGATCCGAAAAATAGTACGCCAAACGACAGTATGGTAATTATTCACATGTGTGTAGATGAAGCCCTTAGTGAAGAGGAGATCCAAGTCCACGGTGTCGTTGTCATCTTTGATATGAAAAATTTTGGTTTGGCTCAAGCCTTCCACGGAACTCCTAGCAATGCCAGGAAGACAGCTGCACTATTCCAGGTAACGTTTAAGGAAAACCGATCACTACATTGAGAAAACATGAATATAGTGGAATCACTCAGTGGAAGGGCCGCATTAACTGAAAAAAACTGAGTAACGGAAAAATGTTCCCTGGCAATTACTAGCTAGTAATTGCTCAGCTGCCATAGCTAGCCAACAATTTCTCCAAATGCTGGACAGATTAAGTTTTTCCGCAGTTACTCAACAGGAAGACAGCTCCCCGGGAAACTTACTCGTAAGATTAAAAAAAAAAAAAAAAAAGAGTCTGATTTCGTCATTCACTCTTGGGCCAATCTGAATTACTAGACATTTTTAAAAATCCTCAGAACAGGCCATAACGAATTTCACAAACAGCCGGTGTGATTGTTCGAAATATGAAAAATGAAGGAAAAATTTTGTATATGTTTACAATCTATAGCATAAGTTACTTTTTTTTATTACATATATATTTTTTTGTACTTTCCCTTCATTTATTAGATTGAGTACTTCTTTTCGTGAGAAATTTTTGAGAGCAGTTATTGGCGAGTACTGAATTGTTGGGAAACTGCTGGCGAGAAAAGGCTGATCAAAATTGCTGCACGGATGAATTCTCCGGACATTAAAAGTTGTTGTAGAGAGTATTCATTCACACTTTAATTGCCATGTCTTTACGACAAATCGACTTGGAAACAGATGATTTCAGCATTGGAATTAGATCAGTCCCACTTAATGTTTAGCCCTTTAACTCTCATTGTACTATACAGCTATAACGTCGAAAATGAGAAAAATATCTCTTGGCTCAAGGCCCCTTGCGAAATCGAGCAAAGTAAACAACCCCTAACCGAGTTAGTTCATTGCGAACTAACATAACGCCAGTTCAAATCGCATGCCTGGCCCATGTACAAATGGACTTTTAAAATATTCTATCCTTGAAGTATAATTACAACACTGATAAATTACTAACCAATTACAAAAGCTCGTTTCTCGCTTGCAAGCATGTGTTTAAAAATTTAACAAGTAAATATGTCTACCTCCGTTGTAGCTTCGTTTGTATTAATTTAAAACAGTACTTTTTTTGTTAGTTAAGTAAATAGCGCTGATTCAGAGGCTATCGCAAAAATGGCCACCTCGCCCTCTTCCCCCCCCCCCCCCCACCCAACAAAAAAAGTGCAGAAAATTGTGCAAACGTCCCTTGCAAGAATTTAACGACGGAGCTATGATAACTGATTCAGCGAGAGAGTTCCAGAGAGGGACAACTTTGTGGGTGAAAATGTGGAGCCTGATGTTGAGAAAACGGTCGCTAAAAACGGTTGCTAAAACGGTTGGAACGATTCCTTTCATGTCTTACCTACTTAGAATCTGACCTGTTGTGAACTGAGAGCGGGGTCGAGAATGGTGCTGCCGCTTCGTGCATAAACAATAACTATAGAGAAAGCCCATGTTACGTACGCCTGATGTTAATTGCACTGTTTGAAACACGAGTACGGTTTGGTCGATCATGTGTATCTCCATGTTTCACCGAATTAAATGTTGGAAAATTATCATGGATACAGAACAGAAAGACAGACTGACTGGCAGGCAGAGCACTGGGTGATATGCTTATTTGGTCTGCTTTGCCATCGCACGTCCTTAAAAAAAATGACGGATTTTGTTTTAAATACATATTCCTCTGACGTTATTTAATAAAAAAATAAAAATAAAAAATTTCACAAACCATACCAAAACCATGGGGTGATTTGGCTGTCAGTGGCTTCAAACGTCAATTGATAGATGTGCCGTGCGTGCGTTTGGGCGTGGTTTTTATTTTAGTTGTACATTAATTTCTGCTTAATTTTCGTTCATAATTTCTGATTAATTTTCCTGAATTTTGAGAATCAGAATTGCTGACTCGCTTACCCAATTTTATTGATTTACGAACTTAAATCTACAAAATCGGCACATATTGCACGTGGAAAATATATAATTATCCAGACAATGGGTTCAAAAGTTACCGTGGAGATGGACAGACATCAGCGTAGGAGGAGCACATCAGAAGCACCTTTCTTTGCTTCTCATGCGTCACTAAAAGGCGTACTTCAGAACCTCCTTTTCTCCATGCGTCACTAAAAGGCGTACATCAGAA
>JAHWFP010180553.1:52420-106369 GCA_023313725.1 Lithobius niger | reverse complement strand
AAACAATATACAGTCATGAAAATAAACAACTACCAAAATTTGTAAACAAGTTTACATAATTTCAAAGTTCTTGACCAGCATACGATTTCACGCAATCCTGATTTTGATTGGTACACAAATTCATGCAGTCCTGATTTTTATTGCTATCCAAATTCGTGTTATCCTGGCCTTTTACCGGTGTATGAATTCATGCAAGCCTGATTTTTATTGGCAGAAGGATTTAAGCAATCCTGATTTATACTGGCACACAAATCCGTGTAATCTCGATTTTACTGCATGATATACGAATTCAGGCAATTTTATTTTTTATTGGTATACAAATTCACGCAATCTGTATACGAATTCTTGCAATCCTGATCTATACTGGCATACCAATTCATGCAATCAATAGATTTTTTTGTTGCCTAACGAATTCATGCAGTCCTGATTTTTATAGGACAACAAATTCACGCTCTCCTGGTTTTTATGGGTAAACGAATTCTTAGATCCTTTTTTTTACTGGTTGGTAAACGAATTCGTCATTCAATCATAGGTGTTAAGTGGCAAAAGAATTATCGTAATCCTGTTTGTTACTCGTCATGTGAGTAAAACTTTACTTGTCTGTAAATGAAACCTGCTAAGTTCAAACCTAACCAAAATTGCTTTAATTTTGTAGGTACATTTTCACGGTCAGAGTTTGCAATCGTTACACAAGCACATCCATGCAGAATATCTGCCAGAAGAATATGGTGGTCAAAAACCATCCGTTAAAGATGCCGCTGTCAGGCAGATGGAGTCTCTTCTGGCACGCGATGAAGAAATTGCAAATGGAGTTGCTAATTCTGGTTATACAAGACATGGACAATGATGAAAACCTATGGATGGAAAATGTACTTTAGTTTAAATGTGCACAAGAAAATATTACGTTGCTGTTAACGTAATCGCATTAAAGTTTGGCCTAATATTTCAAACATCTAAGTTGATGTCCCATTAAGTGACAAGAAAGGAAATGGCAGCGAAGTTCATTATTCCTGCAGGTTAAGAAGAACATTTAATTGCAATAAAGTAGGGCATGTTGATGAAAAACGTTGAAGAACATTGGGTTATTCGTTTGTTCAAAATGGCAGAATATGGTTCGGTAGCAGATGTGCACTGTGTTATCAGTGCTAGGTATCCGTGCAAAACTTTTATGAATATGCCAGTGTTGGATCAGGTTACCCAATGAACCAGGTCGCTGCATCATTTGGGTCAGGTTTCAGCCAGGTCGCCAGTTGCAGGGTCTGAGTATCTGGCCCGGGATTTCGGGTCAGACCCGACGACCTGGTTACTCCAGCTGACCCGGTGATTACTTGGCCGTGACAAAAGCCACACACTAAAATGAAGAATGTTTTTTTTTTAAATGCAAGTATTGAAAAGGGTACCAATACCGTTTTTAAAGAAGATATTTTTCGTTCTTTTGTCGATAAATTCTGCAACAATTTCAACAAGCCTTCAGCTCTGCAGATCTTTATTTAAATTTGATTGTTACTGTAAGGGTTGTAAACATTTTTTGTAAATTTCGATAAAAAATGGCCTCAGTTTGTTTCAGCAGGTCGGGTCGGACCACTGCAGGTCGGGTCGCACACTACAACGTATACTACTTATTTCCTTCTGACATTCAGCTCCTATGAATTATTTTTTACAGGCAGTTTAAGTGGGTAGGATAAATTGTCTGGCATACATAAAGAATGGGTAACTTTCACTTCTTTTTCCTAAAAAAGCAGGTTTAAATTGGAAAAGCATATAGTGAACCAGTGGCGTTGTTTGGAGGGGGCAAAAAAATACGAAAATGGGTCCGAAGGTGAACACTTTTCAACAGTTTCAGTGATTTTTTTTGCTCTTTCAGCTTAATTTGAAAAATGTTCTTAATGACATGCAGCATATTCTTTACTTTTTGTTCAGCTTTGATGTAAATAATCTTTGGCACGGGAAGGGGGGGGGATGAGAGGAAACACTACTCTCGAGAACGATGTCACCTTCTGATGTCAGAAAAATGTCGAGGTAATTGGTCAGTTTTACTGTTTATCTAGGGTGTTAGGAGGGGCAAGTGCTGTCGTAAACAGGCCTCGACTTCAAATTTTGTTCATGACAGAAAAATGTTCTTCCCTTGTTTTGTAGAACGGTTATTGTTTAGGTAATTTGTCGCATGACTTTTTTTTCTTATGCTCTTTATGAAGAGTATTCTTCACGCATTAAACACAATTCATTAGATAATCTTTCATGAAAACGAATGTAATAAAACAGAGGAATACGTTTCTCTACCTGTGAAATGAAAACAATTTCTGAAGTCTGCGTTTGCTTTCTGGTCGCGAGTAACTACTGTTACCGCGACAGTGGCTCTACATGGTGTTTAACTGTGTAAACTTACCCAAAATTAATAACACTAATGTTGACGCCACTGTGGATTTTGGTTTATTTCTTCAGACTCATTTGATAAAAAATAATTGTTTGATAATTTTGTAAATAATGCGACTTTCGGACATCAAATCAATGATGCATATGCAGTATACTGAGTTAGGAAAGAATGTTAAGACGTACTGTTAGCAAACAAAACGTCTTAACACCATAATGATACCGTGACCCTCGGAGTAAAAAAAAAAAAAAAAACAGACGTCTCTACCATTTCAGTTTCGTCAGTAGTACAAAAACATTCTAAAGCTGGTACATCATTATCTACATAATTATGGACGTATGATGTGCGTACGTGCGTGCCTGCGTGCGTGCGTGTTTGTACCTCTACTCCTCTGGTACCATGGCACCTACAAAGATGGGAATAGGACCAAACGAAAGATAATTAAATTGCGCTTTTAATAGGCCTATTTTCATCGCTATAACTTGATATTATCACCCTCAAATATGCGAAAAACCCTGAAAAACTAACGTCAAAGTTTTTTTTAAACCCTTTTCATGATTGTTCATGACGTCATAGTTTGTTCATGAAAACCTCCTCGAGCGAAGAGAGATGATCTGGAAAAGAATGCACGGACAACGTATTTCGCAATAAACCACATATACATCTTAAAATTGGTTTTGTACTAATTGACTTGATGCAGGGAAAAATCAAAACAATAGATTTGGTTCTAAAACGGTGTTTGCGCTGATTGAGTGAGCGAAGCGAACGAAAATCAGCGTTTGTCATCGGAAACAGTGCTTTTCTGATAAATTGCTTGATCTTATCTTTTTGCTCGACTCCTTGGACGTAAAAAATAATACTGACCTTCTCTCGAGATAACCGATATCTCATACTACACTCTTATAATTTGCTTGATCGTTTTTTTATGTGGAAGGTCTGTATCATAAGTGTTGCAGCAAGAAATCTCCTCGAGCGCAGCGAGACGACGCGGAATGAGCGAGCGAAGCGAGCGACTCCGCTAGTTTCCATCATTAAAGACTTATGATGTGCTTGCGTGTTTGTACCTCTACTCCTCTGGGAGCAAAACACCTGCAAACATGGGAGTAGGGTCAAACGAAAGATAATTAAATAGCGCTTCGGATAGGCCTATTTTCATTACTGTAACCTGAAAGTACGACCCTCAATTACGCGAAAGAACCTGAAAAATTAACGTCTAAGTTTTTTTTAAACCCTCATGATGTTTGTTCATGACGTCATAATTTATTCATGCAAACCTCCTCGAGCGAAGCGAAATGATCTGGAGAAGGATGGATGCAACATACTACATATACATCTTAAAATTAGTTGTGTATCAACTGCATAGAAAAAACAGACCCATAAAGCTGGTTTTAAAAGAGTGTCAAACATTCGTGTTTCTGAAGCACGGAGATGCGAGGATTGAGCGAGCAAAGTGAGCGATTTCCACGTAAACTAACCTTTTTCAATGTGTGTTTCGCTATGCTATCTCAATCTTTCATCTCTCACCTTAGTAAGGAATTACTTCTGGAGGAGAAGACGTACAAACGTACAAAGATTGTTGAACAAATTTTTTTCGTGGAAGCCTCTTAACCTTTCGGGAACATCCATCAACAATGGTTAGGCGGCAACACACCAACAAGGAACAAGTCAGTTAATAACTGGTTGTTCTCAGTAACAATCAGCAAACACACGGAGCTTTGCTCAAAAATTGTTGTCCATCCAACAGACACATGCAAAATACAAGCGTTACAAGTAAGGTGTAACACAGATGAATAGTAACAAACTACGTAAACATCTCATAAGTGTGCAGAAGAAGTATGCAACCATTGCTGAGCATTGTTGCAACGTGAGAATACGGGATTTACACAGCATCGTTTTAACAATGGTCGGGACGAAAGTAGGGTAATAAATTATACTTTAACAAAATTATTTGTAAAAAATGATGCATGTCTTGAATGAAACAGTGCCAGTAATAGTGGAGGAAGACTAAACAGCTTTGTGTTTTGTGATTCACACTTTCATCGCAAAAAGATGGAAATGCAATGGACAAATGGAGAGGAAAGGCATTCATGTTCTCCCGGGAAACCTCTAGGAATGATCGTCTTAGTATATCAATTCAAAATCGTAACAAGACTTATTCGGAAATAACGAGCTGACTCCTCCTGTCCCCCCCCTCCCCATTGGGTCTTTTGGCAGCAGTTATTCCAAATTTTCGCTCCTGAAAATTATGTTGGGGCATTATCAAGATCAGCAGCCTGTAAAAAAAATAGCTATGACACATTTAAAATAACAATAATACTTTGGTGTCCTTAAAACCTGAGTTTTTCTTACCAAAGGATTATCAAGTACGTTATAAATATTTTCTCTTAACAATACTTTGCATTTTTTCGTTGCATAAATAAAACTCATTTTCTATTGACTGTGTGTTTGTCCATCTGGCTCACTTAACAAACCAAACATCTCATCTTACAATCTGGTCATGCACCAAGTATTTAGTTGCATATGTTTAGTTCAGCTCTTGTTCGCAAATCCTGACGAACGGGTTTGGTCCAAGTCGTCTCATCCCTGCTGGGTGTGGCGTGTATGGTGGAGAATGATTCAGTTCAAAGTTCGTGAGCCAGTCTGAAGTAGAAATCTGTGGAAGCAGAAAGCTCGCCTTCCTATTACATTGGACGGATATGCCGTGAACTTTAGCCTGGGGACGAATAGTAAAAGGGGTATATGGGAAAGAGCAAAAGAGTGTTGCAAAACAAAGGCCAATTGGTATAAAAGCTGCGTGCCACGCTTTAGTAAAGAGAAGAATGGCTGAATGCAGCTTCTATCTCGGCTGGCCTTGAACACGTAGAAAAAGTGTTTGGTGGTCATAAAGTCTTTCCCTGATTAAAATAAAATTGTTAAACACAAACTATGCTAGGTAGAAGCATACAATATTGCGCAGAACGAAGCTCAGCGTACCAAGATTGTTTCCATTATAGGTTAGTAGACTTCAACATGTGCTCCAATTGTGACCTAGTGCACATCAAGGCGTTCTTCAATATTCCTCCATGTATTAGCTAACATCTCTGTAGGTTGTGGTCACTGCAGCGGATGTTAGCCTGTCCTTTACTGTTTCCATAGCTTCCTAGATGTAAAAGGCTAAACGGTAGAAATCCGACGCATCGTCCAGTTAACCGCCGATACTGCTCTATATATAGTATCTATACTCTGTTCCACATTATGTTTGCAGGAAACTCACTGCATGACGCCACGTTTCCTTGCGCTATGAGTGCAAATGCATGTCGCTATCACACTTGTAGACTCTACACAGTTGCTGTTAGAGTCTACTAGCGGGATATTTACGCGTTTTTGCACTTGTAGTGGAAAGAAACATGGCGTCAGTTTTCTGCAAACAGACTATAGCATGCAGACTGAACTGTGAAATGTACTCGTGACGCACCATACGCGGAATTTAAGCTTAAACCACTGCATTGACACCAAATTATTAAAGTTTAACAACAGTGGCTTCATGCTACCTACCTCTTTGTACACTCGACGACAAAACAAAGTCTCCGGAGGTTTAATTTCATGAATTTCAAACAGAAGAAGACCCAAGGTACGTGTGTATTGTACGGTATAACACGCTACGGCGTTTTCTATTTTCATTAAAAATGTGTTTAACGATCCGTTGATGTAGCAGTAAATCTTCCTAAGATTTCAAGAATAATCACCATTACCGTAAAATAATGTTCGTTTAGTGCAGCAACACCGGTAAGTCTAATATTGAAAGGATTACCACTTTCTTTGTGCGTCCCGCCAACACCAATCAATGCTAAGGTTGGGGTAGTTCGTTCTCCGTGCTCTCACTTCAGCGCACCTCTTGGACGATGTGTCTCGCAAGCTACGTGAAACCGAGCGTTAAACCTTTTACAACCAGGAACATTATGGTGTTTCACTGCTAGCAACGAATGTATAGTACCACAGCCACCTACAGTGGCTGTAAATAGGCACGTAAAATCAACCACTGACATAGAAAGAAGCGCAAGTTTGCTAGGTTCTGCCATCTCTACAGCATGCGGGCGAAATTTCAAACTAACCGACGAGGGTTCCATATTCTGTCAACCGGTGACACCACTTGGCAAACTTGTCGCGTCGGTATTTGTCACGCCTTCTAGCAGAGCATTGTGGAAGGCAAAGCTGATACGGCCTTTACTGTAGGTGGCTTTCATAATACACTGCATCCTTTACATAGCCCCATAGGAAAAAGGGAGTAATTCGGGCATCAAGTTAGCCATGCCAGCGGACCATCCCTCCCTATCCATCTACTGAGAAAGGTTTTGTCAAGGAATCTGCGAACACATAATACCCAGTACGGCGGCACGCAGTCTTGTTGAAACAACCCATGGCTGACATTCTGTAACTGTGGTAAGAAAGGCACAATAATCATGAGCCTATACACCAAACAAACGAGGCTATCCCTTCGTGTTCATAACAGCACTTGAGTTTGTGGTCCCCCATATAGCGCTTACTGAACCTAGTGGGAAAAACCTTTATGTGTTGAACTTCGTTTGCAGAAAACCATCCTAGCATAGTTTTTGTTTAATAACTTTTTGTAACCAGGTCAAGTATTTACGACCACCCATGTATTGCCGTAGTATAACAGATTGGGATTGGCATGGCGGGTTGATTGGAAGATTTGACGGAGCACGGCCTTCATGGTCGTCTGCCCAAGACACGAATGATCGAAGCACAAAATACAAATATAAAAAATAATAAAACAGAAGCAATGAATACGTTTAATACGGCTTCTCCTGTTTACAATTTGTTATAATAAACGACCAACATTTATGGTGTTTCATTGTGACAATCAGTATCGAAATGCAGCAGATGCCACTGTGTGGTTGGTTTCCAGGATTGCATATGGCTTCGTGCAGGATGGACGACCTGTATGGTTGATCGCTAATGTTGTTTTGTCTGATATCATAGTTGCATCCTGGTTGCCGGACGACATGGAGATAGTGAAACTAGCCTCAGGATGCCATATATTTTAACATCTTGCTTTCACTCACTCAGTATTCTTGTACCCATACGTGACAATCTTATTAGCGAGTTCATTATCGTGTGCCAAAAGGTATTCCATTTGTTCCACCGCAGCTTTTTCGTATGAGGGTTGTTGCCCACCATATTCTTCAGGCAGGAACTCTGGGTGAATGTGTTCATGCAACGATTTCATATTGTTACCATGGAATTTAATCTAAAAAACAAGAATACTGTTAGAAAAGCAAACTTTAACAAATTAAAGTTTTCGATCCATTTTTGGGTGAAGGTTTCATCGCAAATGGGAGACTGTATTCCTACCTGCAACCCAGGGTCACACTGGGCAGGCTGCCTGCGTGGGCAAGTGAAACTCGGCGCCTTATGCTATGTCTTTATTCTCAGGTGAGAAAGAAAAATTCCTAAAACTGTTTGTAATGCACAACCTAACGGTCAAATGTATTTGATAAGTTCGTGGAACAGACGGCAAAGTTGTGCGATGGGAAATTATTTTATTAAAAAAAAACCGTGAAACAAGACAAAAAACTGCCCTCAGAAAGTGGCGGAAGTTCAAAACTGGCGGAAACTTTACAGATTTTGAGAAAGAAGTGGGAGAAAGGAAAACTACTAACAGACATAAATATTCAATGAAAATACTGACTAGCTGACCAGAGTGGGGTTCGTTAGCGCTGAGATTGTGGTGGTTAATGAACCATTAGATTCGGAGAAGTTCATCTTAGTTAATTAACTAGGAGGAAACAGTAAAGTAATATTAGCAGAATCCAATCCCCAGCCCTGACCGACAGGACGCATTTTTATACTGTTGGATAAAAAAAATAACCCAATTCAACTCCGCCACTAGCTACCATGTGCACCTCGTATCGTAACTTAATGCATAAGAGTAGAGAATCGCATGATACGAACAAAATACTTAAGTATACGAAAGAATTAAAAGTTCTTCATTCCTTGGTGTTCTGACAGAGTGTTTTATTAATATAATGCATTAATGGAGTTTAAGTGCCAGGGAGGTAAAAGCAGTTCTAACACGTACACTTTATTTTATAATTTTCACTAGCATCGTACCCAGTTTCGCCCGGGGTTTTCTTTTTCCCGTGGTTTGGTTTGGCCCGTGATTGTTTCCCAGTTTTCGGTCGGTGTTGCGTGAACATTAACTGCGACTGGCTATTTTTCTTCGCGTATTTTTCTTTCCCTTTTCCTCCCATCTTCTCCCAACCCTTTCAAACCCATCATCTCCCTGCCCTCCCCTCTCCCCTTTCCTTCCTTCCTATCCTGTTACCCACACAGACGCACTGCTCCACTCCCTGTTTACGGCTTTGGCTTGTGACGTCATTTATCACTGTTGCCTGAACGTTGACTGAGCTTGGTTGTTGTTTGGGATGTTGTTGTTCAGTTAATGGGTAATCATATGCTTATTGGTCAAAGAGGCACTGCCTACACACACGGGCATTTGCCATTCAGGCTCTCCTCGTCACTCAATTTATCGCTTTGGCTTACGCCATCCGTACCGTGTGAAAAATAACTATCCTTCGTGCATGACGTCATTTAAGACATGCCTCTGCGATGACGGCGCAGAACCAATTGTTATTCGAGGCAACAATGTGCCAAATTCAACTTCTTTTCAAGGCAACAACGTACCAGTTTCAACTTCTAGGCAAAGAATTGACACACTCGCCCGTTTTCATTGTAGATATTCTCCTTCCAAGGGTCTTCGTTGTTTCTGCTGAGACTTTGGTTTATAATGTAAGATTTGTTGTCAGAGGCGTTGAAGTCTTCGTTAATGCTGACTTACGTCACTGAGAAATGATATTTTTTGCAGCTCTGCAGATTCTACTGTTTTACGTAACATTGTAGGCCTTTAATAATCAATATTTCTTAGGTTATATTTAAACTGGAATTTCGTTACCAATTTTAGGACTTAATTACCATTTAGCTGAAATATGTAGCCTCATCCTTGCGGGTAGTTGAGAAAAGGAAGAAAAGTCTTTTTCCACCAAGTTATTGGAAAATATATACATCTACATAATGCGATAGCAATTAAAACAACTAAAAATAATGATAATTTATTAGCTGTTCCTGGCGTAACATACGACAGTTCAGCAGGAAGTGCCCCTGCACTCCACACTGTATGCCTCGTTTGTTTTCGCAATGGCTATTGTTTCTGGCCCAAAATTTCAGCGCCTGTAATTTTCCGTCAATATTTTCCGACAGGCAGTGCTTTAATACTCGAGTTCGTTAGCGCACAAGAATTTTCCGAAAAGGGTAAGTCGGCGGGGCCCCAGAATGCAATGCTGCAACATGAAACAATGGGGCAACACACAGACGAGGCGCACTTCACCGGATGCCTGGGCGCGGGAAACGTGACACTGTCGTAGCATTTCGTTCGAGTTGACAATGGTGCAACAAAGGATCAGAAAAAAGAAAACAGTGTAAAGCAGAACAATACCATTCGTTTTACGATGATCAGTTGTCAAAAGAACGTAATGACATACGTTAAATCTAGACACATGCTAGTGTGTGACATCAACTAATAGATATGGCCCAAAGCATGAGAGTAGCTTGGACATAAATATGGAATTCTATGCTTCATTTTTACTACCAAAATTACGCGGAGAATAGTCCTACTCATGATAAACCAGTCCGTACCAATGACAATGGAAGCGAAAATAACCAACGAATTAGCTTCCCAAAAAAAGGCGTTGCTCTTTAGAAAAAAAAGCATTAGAGGTCGTATCCTTATGAAAGCCCTCAAATAAAAACTGATTATAGTTTGCTTAAACAAAACGAACTATGATTTGAACTCCAATTTAAGAGAAAAAAAACAGAACAAAACATATCCGCAAATGATAAATCGCCTGCATAATACACAAATTAAACACACCCACACACACACTGACATGGCTTATTTTAGACCCAAACTGCGTTCGTTTTCTGATTTCACTAAGGAATAAAATCATTCTTGTTCACTGAAATGCAACAAAACAAACATCCTTAATGTATTCACATTACTAATTCACATACAGAATACATACATAGCCACTCAAATGACGCAGAATCAAAATGCAAATGTGCTATCAAAACAAAGACCAAATAACGACGCAACTGTATGAAACACACCCACACACTCTCAGAGACATAGCCAATTCAAATACACACTGTGTTCCCTTTCTGTCATTACCACGGAATAAAAATAATCCTTGTTTCACTTAATTAGAGTTCAAATTACAGTTCATTTCGTTCGAGTGAACTCAAACCATTTTCATTTGTGTGCTTTCACAGCTGTGAGTTCCATAAGCACGAGCTTTATTTTTTTTTCTAAACAGCGAAGCTGTTTTTTGTTCATTTATATCGTAATATTTCGTTTGTTACCGATCGTTATTATGTTATCAACGTTACCCTTCATACGGCCTACTGCATACTCTTTCTCTTTGCTGCCGTGCCAATAATGAACATGATTTCCCCATAGCTTTATTTTGATGCGTTTGGATCGGTTGTCGTAATTACTTACTATCCTTGTCCTCATCCTCCTTGCATACCCCACGTAAGCCATATCTAGTATGCATACACATATATAAATATAAACATATACACATAAACATATACATGTAGATAGATAAATTCATCATAGGACTAAGCTTAAGTATTAGCGTGTATGATCCCTGTACCCTGGAACAATCGGTAAGAGGCCGAGTGGGTTCATTCTTGACACGGTAGCAAAGAAAGCGGGAAGGAGGAGTTGCTCTTTGGCGGCAGGTCAGTGCAGTTTTGTCCTTCTGTAGAGCTACAAGGAGGTTCACTGAAGTTCAGTGAGGTGCAGATCCCAGGGGGCACCTAGGTCTGGGGCAATTGCGAGGCACTGTAGGGCTCTGTTGTTCTGGTGTTAGAGTAAGTTAGCCATAAGTTAGATGGGATGTATGGTCACGGACCTCTATATTCCTGTAATAAATGATTTGAGATTTGTGAAAAAGGGCGAGCGACCGACAATGAGAACAGATAATGCGCTCTAACAGTTCGAAACAAACACTGCTGCTTCAATAATGCTGACTATTACAGCCGAGTGGAAAAGTTTTAAAGTTTGTCGAGTAACAACCACTGCATGCACGATCGTTATGGCAGGCTTTTCGCGCTTGGTATGAAAACGGAGAAACAGGAAATACAACCGCAATGCGTTGTCCTCCACTGAAACAGTTATTTATTCCTTAAGAAAACAAAATACCAGGGATTCCAAAGGAGGGGGAGCAGGGGTGCGGGGAGGGTTTCAAACCATACCATGGGAGAATACGCGGGGGAGCGGGGCAGGGAACGCGGGAAGGAACAGAGTGTACCAGGGGGGCAGCAGGTGGGTATCTGACCACAATGGGGAATGTGTGGGAGATGGGGCCACGAAGGAGGAGGGTTCGGCTGTTATTTTCATTTCATGCTCCCCATTAAAGTATTTTGCTCACATATATGGGAATCAGCTACACCAGCGTATGTTATGCCAGGAAACAACTACTAATAAATAAGAAGAAAACACACGTAAATTATAAAAGATTGTATTATAGCAATGGTATATCTATAGTAATAGTATATATATAGTATAATAGTAGTATAATAGTAGAACAATATAATCTATAGTAGTATAATAGTATATCTATAGTTAAAGTAATGTTAAGTCAATCTAATGTTATAGTAAAATTATGACAATAATTGGTGAATTCGTAACATTTTTACTCTGATACTATTAACTGAGCAAAAAACAGCTTCGTCCGTTCCGTTTTTTTCCGTTTTTTCGAAAACAAAAATCGGTGGACAGTGGACACATAAAATGGAAGCGAAAAAAGCCAACAAATTAACTGAGCAAAAAACGGCTTCGCCGGTTAGAAAAAAAAAACATTAGAGCTCGTATCCCCATACTCACAGCCCTGAAGGTACACGAATAAAAACGGATTAGAGTTCACTCGAACACAACGAACTATAATTTGAACTATAATTTGTGTTCATTTTGTGTATGCATTTTTATCTTTCAATTTTGTAGCGTTTTGCTGTTTATGGCGTCTATTTTGTGTGTGTTTGTGGGTTTACGTTTTGCGAATTGGAGATCAAAGTATAGTTCATTGTGTTCGAGTGAACTCTAATCCGATTTTATTACGATACGAGCTCTAATGTTTTTTTTTTCTAACCGGCGTAGCCGTTTTTTGCTCAGGTAATTTGTTGGCTTTTTTCGCTTCCATTTTGTATGTGTCCACTGTCCACCGATTTTTGTTTTCGAAAAAACGGAACATTAAAAATGGATGCTTATGTTCAGGTTCCGCCGAAGGTTTGCCTCATGATTATTATTTGATGGCAACACATTAGCGTATTTCTGGATTTAGCGTGCGTCATCTCGATGAGTAGTTGACTCTGGATTGTTTCAGTATCGTGGCAACAATCGCGGAAACAATTCAAACAATTCCCGAAGCCCGCATTGAAAAAGTAAATACCTATTTTTATTCTCTCTACCCACATTTAGTTTTTCTCGTGACGGTTTTTATCAAAAAATTTAAATTCTACAAATTTGGGCGGTAGAACATTCGACGATGATATAGAGGTCTTATTCACATTATATCTATCTTTTAATGACTAATTTTCGGACTCACTCGTCACTTTTCTGGCCCAAAATGGTGAATTGAATGGACCAGTAGAGTGCTGATGGATTTGTATTTTTTTACGCTGATGGTATACTTACTAATGATGCGGACTTCGTAGTCAAGAAAGGTGTAAACAACACATAAACCATTTGAAAAATGGCAGGATTAAATATAACGTGGACTCCATGGCAGTGTATTGGGAAAACATCCTAAAAACATTATGAAAGTAAAAATGAATAAACATTAAAAACGCAGCAACTACACACAGAAACTACGTATACAACGTATTTAGCAGCTTTATTTGGGGAGCTAATTGTAAAACAAATTTGGTTTATTGCGTAAGTGCTGACGACAACTCTTGGTCGTAACCAACATAGAATGTGCGTGATTGCATTCAAAGACATTGTGGATACATCTACTAAAATTTAAAAATCTCATCGATTAATAATTATAAAAACATAAACAAAATTAACATAACAGTAAAATATTAGTAATAATGGAATAGCTCAATGGAACCAACACTGACGCTTAGTGGGTAGGAGTAAAATGAAATGTGACAATAATTATGTATGTCATAAAATGTAAATCAGAAATTAGGGTGGAGAACAGTCAAAGTGGAAATGGAGGCTTTAGTCACATAAATCTTTTAATGACAATTTTTTGGTTTCATTCGTCACTGTTCCGACACAAAAGGGTGAATCAAATGGACCAGAAGAGCGGCGAGTGAGTTCGAAAAGTTGTCATTCACATAATTATATCCTTTAATGACAATTTCTCGGTTTCATTCGTCACTGTTCTGACACAAAAGGGTGAGTTCTGAGCGGCAAGTGAGTTCGAAAATTTGTCATTGATATAAATCCTTTAATGACAATTTTTCGTTTTCATTCGACACTGTTCTGACACAAAAGGGTGAATCGAATGGATCTGAAGAGCGGCGGGTGAGTTCGAAACTTTGTCATTAAAGGATATATATATGTGAATAATTCCTCTAGCTAAACTTGGAAGTACGATGTTGGTTTGCTTCCTGAGCCAATGGGAAACAATGCAAATATAATATTGAGCACCAAACATGTTAATATCATAATTAGAACAGCTAAAACCTTGATAATTTCTCACAACAAATAGGTATACATTGGTACGCACAAGCTTTGCTTTTTTTTATGAATTTGGTATACAGTTCATTCATTTTAACATAGTAAGTGCATTATCGGAATGCCGCCTTAACAGTAAAATTAAGAAAGCAGCATAACCAGTACTCTAATCTAAACTGAAAGTAAATAAATGTGGCAAATCTGATGAGATGTGAACATCGAACTTAATCATCGTGAGGGACTCTTCCAAGAAGAAGTAATGCCTATGAAAATAGCATTCCTACTTAATACGTGACCATGCGTACCTTAGTATAATTTGTAGCCTACAGTGTCTTTAATCTTACGTTCTAGAGTGAGTGTCTTTAATCTTACCTAGCTTGAATATGTTGTAGAGAGGAATGATACTGCCCTGAACAAATCGTCACAAAAGGAAGGGAGATTTTTAGTAACCTCAAACGCTGATCTTATGCTGTAGGTGAATAGAATAGAATAGAAAAAGTAGGTTCCGGATAAACAGCTGCACGCTCCCCCCCCCCAACCCTAACCAAGCACTACGAAAAAAAGACGTTTAAACGGCTAAGCTATGCCTAAATGTGACCGTACATCTATTAAGTCGCAAAAGTGAATTTGTCCCAGTTTTAGTAATATGGCTATTAACTTTAAAAATGTTATTACTGTAACCCCCCAAATCACTAGTCACAGAGCTGTAACCCCCGAATAAGCTATTCGCAGAGCTGAGGGGAGATACATCTACGGTGATATAAAAAGTCGGGGTTGTTTGTTCCTCAACGGGTAACAAGTGATTTAGCTGCGTGAACACTAAATTCCCACTTTACTGATACAGTTCGTCCACATCCTGTTGAAAACGTGCATTAGCAGTGGGGGTTGTCAAGCCCACTCCCGTTTATTAATCATCTGCGAATTTACACATATAATCCTTGGTGTTATATCCAAAGTCGTCAAAATAGAGAGAAAAGTAAGGGACCGAGCACTGAGCCCTGCATAGTACCACTAATTATTGTGTAAGTCCAGATTGCTTCTCTCTGATAAAAGATTAGCATGATTTGTGATCCATGTTGCAATCCAATTAAGAATTGTTCCTTGGATTCCAAAAGCCTACTTCCTATGAAACAAATTATGTTCGACATGGGCGAATACTTTAGTAAATGCCAAGGCGGAACGTTAGCCAAATAGGAACAAAATCCACATACGCTAAAATATTAGTTACCATTGAAAAGTTTGGCTTAAATCCATTTTAGGAATCCCTCTAGGATCCGATTCAATTATTAAATTTAGAATATGTTTTATATAGGATGGATACAAAAGTTTCCCTACCAATGATGTTACGCTTATGTGATGGTAGTTTTCGGGGTTGTGGCGAGAGTCCTTTTTTTCTAAATTGTTATTACATATTCAAAACGCCATTTTTGAGGAACAAACCCCTTCCATGTAAGTAATGGAGGAGAAATTCAGCTGGTATTGCATCTGTTCCCGCTATTTCAGATGGATTTATCAAATAAATAAATAATTGGGGAGAGATCAGCTTCAGTGAATAGAACTGGTGGGATATAAAATTGGACTACGTGCACTTGTAAGGAGAAAATGAGCGGAAGTATGCTCTTGTGCAAAGTTAGTCTTAAATGTATCATTTAACATTGGCATTTCACCGCAGTCGTGGATCATTTGATTGTTCGTTTTTTTTTCTCAGTGGGCCTATCCTAGTTCATATTTTTTAACTGTTGCTAACATGCTGAAACAATTAATTTTGTATCTGATTTAGCTGACTCGGCAAACTTTTTTTCAAACTGCGGTTTTTCTAACATTACGTTTACGTTAATGAGTAATTACGTCATGCCTAAACTGCATCATTAAAAACCTACGATGTGTAAGTCATCTTCTATGGAAGTTACGCCCCGATGAACGTGAGAAAAGCCTCAATTAAAGACAATAACGTACGCTTTTAATTGGCCTATTTTCATCGCTGTAACTTGTTTTTTTTACCCTCAAATGCACAAAAAACTGCTCTAAAAATTTTTCAAAACAATAATTACAGTTCAGTCAAATCAGATGTTTTAGGTGAATGTATTTCTGTAACTCCTACTCTTCATACTAACCAACACACTAAAACTCCCCAATATTCCGAGTTGAGCTGTCGCAGCCGTCTTGTAAACATGCTAAAAGTAATTTCCGGTTTAGGGTTTTTCGACTTTTCGTACCTTTTCACGTCTACCGTTAACTTTACGGCACTAATGTAAAGGACTAAAGTTGCAGAGCGTAAAATTTCTTTCATTAATTATGTCTGGTGAACATTAAAAAAATAATAGTTTTACAAGAAATGAATGGTTTAATTGTATACTTCCCCGTTCGCATGTTAGCTTTTGTCTCTCATCATGGTTCTAAACTGTACACAGCTGTATAAGGATCGGGTCACTATATGCCGGAATAGGAGTTGAAGAATATATATGTAATGCTTACGAATGCCGCAAACCGCATGCGTTTATCGTAAAAAGTTGGCAATTTATACGATTCCTGTATCTGTTGCGTACACAATGAAACTCGTCAAAATGATAGTTCAAGGGCCTTTGAAGGTTTATCGTTATAAACAATCATTTTCTATGCATAGTTGATAGAAAAGCCAAAAATAGCATTGTTATAACAAGTTTATTGTTGTAAGAGGTGTGTCACAGGGCGCTAAACTGTTCCTCTCATCATCGTGGTGGCAGATAACCCGTTTGGGTTCTTGCTGCCTAAAACAAAACAACAAAACCACATGGTGCAGATTTTTGAAATGTTTTTGAGTTGGCAGTTGTTTCATATATGTTATGTTATTGTAATAGATGGCATAGTTTCGGACCTCAGCTCTGAATAAATCCGTTAAATCCATTATAACTCTGATTTCCTGTCAATTCAAACATTATTGTTATAATGGGGTACTGTAGTACCAATGTTTTAAAACGATCCTGTTTTGCACCGTGTTCTCTGGGGCCAATGGCCATGCTTTCTGGTCTTTAGCAAATTTACCTTCCTGCCAGTATACCAACCAGAGTGGATGTAAGAAGAAGTTCAGCTTGATGTCCAGCATTTACGATCCAAATGCACTTATTTGGTTAATAAATCTGGTAAACTACCTTTTATTTTGGCACTTCTTCCTTTAGTTTGGTCAATCTTGGGTTTAGTACTGACAAAATTTTGATAAAAGGAATTCCTTCGCAATTAGTATAAAAAATAAGTTATATAAAATACCTCCAAAATCTTGCCACGGAAACATTGCTCGATTGAGCGGCGCTGAAATCCTCCCCAACAACGGATTTTTGGCTGCAACTCCTTAACCGGCATCAAATCGAAAGCACAGTGTTAAAACAAACCCATTCAACACACAATTCTGGATAGGAAAGGTGACATACGTCAGTTATCGTAACGCAACCAATGATCCCCAAGACGTATTTCAAGTACAAGCGCTCCTTTTCGGTTTCAAGACGCTCTTTCGAGCTCTCTAATATCCTGAAATAAACATGCTTAGCATATTCTGAAAGGTGAGGATAGCCAACTAAAATTGTTTAGCTTGCATAGGAACCATTCTACTCCCGTTTAAAGTTGAAGTGGTAGCAGCGTAGTGCCAAAAGCATGTTGTGATATTCGATTTCACTGTGCTTTTGCAAGTTATCTGATAGCCAGTAATGGGCATGCTGAGAAGTTTCTGAAATGTAGGGGTCTCTTCTTTCCATCAATCCTAACCAAAATTATTTAGGTTCATAGGGACTTTCCTATGTCCATTTAAAGGTGAAGTGGTAATGGGATAGT
The DNA here is from genome assembly GCA_023313725.1 of Lithobius niger. NCBI lineage: Eukaryota > Metazoa > Arthropoda > Chilopoda > Lithobiomorpha > Lithobiidae > Lithobius > Lithobius niger. The sequence continues at coordinate 88,451 of JAHWFP010180553.1, read as the reverse complement.
GGCTAAAGCATAAGGAAATTTTCGATTTCAAAGGGCTATTGCAAGCTCTCTGATATCCCGAAATGGACATGCTTAGGATATTCAGAAAGGTGGGCATCTCTTCTTGTCATCAATCCTGACTAAGATTGTTTAGCTTAGATAGGGACTGTTCTACGCCCGTGTAAAGGCGAAGTGGTAGCAACGAAAGCAAAATAACGATTTTCGATTTGAATGTTCTCTTGCAAGTTCCCTAATAACCCGAAATGGGCATGCTTAGAATATTCTGAAATGTAGGGTTCTCTTCTTTCCATCAACGATAACCAACATTGTTTAAGTTACATAGGGACTGTTCTTCGTCTGTTTGAAGGTGAAGTAGTAAATGGAGTAGTGGTGAAAGCGAGTGGTGATTTTTGATTTCAAAGGGCTATTGCGAGATGTCTAACAGCCCGAAGTAGACAGGCTTAGGATATTCCGAAAGGTGCGCATCGCTTTTCGTCATCAATTTTAATTAAAATTGTTTAGCTTAGATATGGAACGTTCTACGCTCATTTAACATTTAAAGGCGACGTTAAAGACGGGGAAGCCGACGGCCCACAAGAAATAACTAATGCAGGTACAAACTTATTTACGTTGCCTTTTGGCCTTATATGTCCTTAGGACTTTGAACTTAGGACCTCGGCCTTTGGTTTAAAAGGTCCTGGGTTCGATTCGCCGCTCAGGCAGTCTGACGTATAACTCCAAAAGGCAACGTAAATAGGTTTGCATCTGTATTTAGTTAAAAGCGAAGTGGCAGTGGCAAAAGCATACGGTGATTTTCGATTTCAATGTGCTGTTGCAAGTTCTCTGATTGCCCAAAATGGATATGCTTAGAATATTTTAACAGATGGGGGTCTCTTATTTCTATCAATACTAATCAAAATTATTAATCTTAGATAGGGAGGGTCCTACGCCCGTTTAAAGGTGAAGTGGTAACGGCATAGCGACGAATGCATATACATGGTGATTTTCGATTTCAAAGTGCTATGTCGAGCTCTCTAATACCCGAAATGGACAAGCTTACGATAGTCTTAAAGAGTGGCATCTATTCTTTCCAGCAATTTTAATTAAAATTGTTTAGCTTAGATACGCCCTTTCAAAGGTGAAGCGGTAGCAGCAAAAGCGTATGGTGATTTTCGATTTCAATGTCCTGTTGTGAGTTCTCTACAGCCCAATTCCAAAGAGCTCAATTCGGAATGTTGGTTAGTACGACGTGCAGGGGTTATGTACCAATTTAAGCTATTAATTATAGGCTAATTTGACTGGAATATTAAATGTACGAAAATTAATCAGATACAAACTTCGTGTTAAAAAAAAGTTAAAACATCACATGAAAAAAAAAGAGATGTTTTGTAGTTTGAGCAACACGACATACAGATCACAGAATTGTTAGGGGGAATGAAGATTTATGGGTCATCGATAGCTAGGAATTATGCATCAACTAGTTGGGTGCACAGAAAAAGTAGGTGTGTATGTTTTAAAAGGTTGTCCACATTCGGGATTATGAAGCATGGAGATACACGGATTAAAAGCGAGTAAAATGAGCCATTTCTACGTATAGTAAACCTTTTTAATATTAAAAAAAAACTTTTTAGAGTGTTTAACTGCAGATATTCTAAAAAAGGGGATGTGCGAACTGTGTGCAACAACTGTAATTAGCCTGCGATCTGATAATCAGTATATTTATTGTGATGCTCTGGGGATAAAATAAACTATATGAAGCATGGATCGATGCCACCAGAGTTAGTGAAGTGTGCAATACGGCTAATTTTAATAACGTGTTGCTTGCCAGTCCGAAATTTTGTCCAGAGGCAATTACGTTTTTTTTTTTTTATTGATAATACTTTAAAGTACTGTTACTATGAGTTAACCGTTTCGGCAACTGATTTGACGAAGAGATCTTTGTATAAAATTTGCTTTATAGTGTCCACGGCCTATCTTGAGTTCGTCCCAGAACGACACAGATAATCAATTGTATGTTTTTGGTAGCAGAGTGCCTTGTTGATATCCACGACGGTTACAGAAACAATGCCGGCCGTCGATTAAAGCCTCTCCCTGCAGGAAGACGTAGCCGCTCATAAAATACCTGCAGGAATCAAGATACGCCGCGCACACAGTAGTAAGCTCTTCTTACTGAAAGAAAACTGATGTCATGTACCACTGGGGAGCTATGGCACCAGAGGTTATCGCTTCTGTTGACCACAGGGAAAAGCTTGCAAATAGTGACCATGACCTCTAAATACAATAATTATTACAAACAGAGAAGGATGCGAAAAAACTGTTTGATTCGAAGTGCAGCACCCATTGCTCCTGTTCTTCAGTTTGGGGTGTAGCGGACGCGTCCCACGCTCCACTAAAGAAATTTGTAGACAACTGGACTGTATACAAAGCCAGTAACCAAACATAAGTCAGTCTTTGTGGTTTGTATAGTCATGTGCAATTATTTTCACACAGTTTTCAGAAACTTGATTGGCATCAAGACAGATTACACGGGCGTCATAAGTGAGTAAGTCATCTTTCCTCACCAGACACCAACCTCTCAACGCACTTGCTAGTGATTTATATGGGTAAAGACGGATCACTTCCAAATATCAAAATCTTGCCTGGGCTAAAATATAAATCATACTCAGAGCGTCTTAGTATTTTGGGGTTGGATATCCTTGTGGTAAGGTGTCTTAAGCTGGACCTCTACATGACCTATTCCATCCTCATGGTTTGACGAATATACCTTGCACTCGACTTTTTCAACTGCGTGAGGGGGATCGAACACGCGGTCATGGTTTTAAATTGATCGTGACACCTTTGAAGAGTGATTGTCGTAGGTAATTTTCTCAAATCGTGTCGTTGAGCATTGGAACGTGTTGCCTGCAGATGTTGCCCATGCCCCATCCCTTGCAGCTTTTAAATTCAGACTGAAAAGCGTAGATCTTACAAGGTTTGTAATGTGTTTTTAGTATGCGACAATGGCTATGGCCAGCAATTGGTTACTTTATTTTTGTTTAATTTGTGTTTGGCAGGGTGTTAGTGGACCATGTGGTCCCTTCCCTGAACTTTTTTTCATCTTTTTGATGGAATAAATTTCTCATTAATTCATTCATTCATTCATTCATTCATCCAAGTGACAAACCACCAACTAAAATCACTTTCATTTGGTGGCGACAGATCGGACCAGCTGAATCAATCAATACACCATGCTTATGTCCTCAACCCTCCGTCGTCCCCCCAGATGTGTTTTTAAGTGGTAATTTAAACGAAGTGACGATTTGTGTTGATAAAAATTTCCGTTGTTTTGTTCCTAAACGTGGACAGCCAAAGCACAAATGCAAATCTTAGTTTTACGAAAGCGGAACTTACCTGAAATAAGTCCGTAAACTTTCTGAAAATAGACGGTGACCCATACGTAGTTTGTTTCCAGTGAAAATCTGTTAAATCGGCAATTAGCAATACACCATTGACTTGATTTGTCTCCGATTGTATCGCAATTTCAGTAATCATATGCATGATACTCATTTGTTGGTCAGGTGTGCTAGTGTTCGGATCCCAGCGACCTAGGGGAAAAAGTCATGAATACGGTTATTGCCAATATAATATTGCCAATAAGCCAGCACGATTATTGGCCTATTAGATGAATTTGTCCACATTGCTCTTAAGCCATTAATTGAAATATGCGACGTACGTACTTTGAGATGCCCTGCTTTACTGTGTCAAGTCTTCAAATTGTTCATTAAGTTCTGCATAATTTATGAATTTTGAGTAATTGATGATTAATTTTTAGTCCAAACGTACTCAAAAATCCCTTGCCTTAATTTACTGCTATACAAACTTAAAGACACAATATACCATAGAAATCACGTGGAAAATTTTAAATGAATATTTTAGAGACGGACAGACGAATATGATCAACTCCTTTGCTAGGCTTTTCACCCCATCACTGAAATTATATGTGAGTATTAGAATTAAAAAACGCTTAAGTGCATAAAATACGGATATAAGCCTTAAAAAACTTAAAGCTCTAAAGAAACTGCTATTAGAAAAAGACATGTAAACAATCAGCATCGCACTAATACGTGTAAAACGAGTACAAATCGAATCAGTCATTGAAAACCCCATGAACTACCCACAAGAGACCCCATCACCCTCCTTTTTGTCCCCATCCCTGAGACTTGACCAACATTTTTTTGCAATCCAGGTTTGGTTATACAAGTATTTCTTAGCAGTAAAAATCGAACAAGCCATGGAACCCCCTGAAATACCCCAAAGGCCCAGCACCCCGCTCCAGCATCCCCCTGTGCCCCTCCGCAAGATTTTGTGGGCAACAAATTCTTTGCAGATCAAGCTAAAAATATGAAGTTTGGAACACAAGTCATTCTTAGCAGCACAAATAAAATCAGCCGTGGAACCCCATGATATTTCCACAAGGGCCTCCAGCAACGCCCTGTGCCCATTCCGCAAGGCTTGATCACCAAATTCTTGCAGATCGATTTGAAAGAATGAAATTTGGTACACAAGTCATTCTTAGCAGTACGAATCGAACCAGCCATGGAACCCCCCATCATATACCCCGAAAGGGCCAACAGTGCCTCCGTGTGCCCCGTCACTAAGGATTGCCCAATAAATTCTTCTGATTGAGCTGAAAGCATGATATTTTGTACACAAGTGATTCTCAGCAGCACAAATCGAACCAGTCGTGGAGCCCCTCCATGAAATACTCCCAAGGACCCCATTGCGTTCCCCCATGTTCCACCTGTGGCTTGAACAAGAAATTCTAGCAAATAGACCTAAACGCATGAAATTTGGTACACAAGACGTTCTTAGCAGTACAAATCAAACCAGCCATTGAACTCCAATGAAATACCCCAAAGGGCTGCCCAGCACCCCCTGTGCCCTTCCCTGATGCTTGACCAACAAATTATTCCAGAGCGAGCTAAAAGCTTGAATTGTGGCACGCAAGTAATTCGTAGCAGTACACGTCGAACCAGTCATGGAACCACCCATGAAATACCACCTAGGACCCCAGTGCATTCCCCCATGTCCTCCCCCCCCCCCCCCCAAGGCTTGAACAACAAATTCTAGCAAATCGACCTAAATGCATGAAATTTGGTACACGAGTCATTCATAGCAGTACAAATAAAAACTAGCCATGGGACCCCATCGAGATACTCTCCAAGGCTTCTACAACACTCCCCCATGTGCCCCTCCATGAGGCCTTACCAATAAATTCTGGCAGATAGAGCTAAAAGAAAGAAATTTGGTGCACAAGTCATTGTTAGCAGTACAAATCAAACTAGCTATGGCACTCCACGGGTGGAGCATCTTCATCTTTCATTTAAGCCTAATCCTATCCATTTATCTGAATTAGAACCGCTACTGCAGCAGTTTAAAGATAGAACTTGTCGTAAAATTACTCAAAAATCAAAATGCTACAGCATACATAAACTGCGAAAGCTCAGCTTCTAATGAAAATCACTCGTTTTAATTAACCTTGTTGGAAACTATATATATATCGTCATCCTTCATCTAAGCCTGATTACATTCATTTATTGGAATTAGAACGGCTACTGGAGCAGTTTAAAGATAAAACATGTCGTTAAATGACGGAAAAATCAAAGTGCCACAATGTAGATAAACTACCGTAGCGTAGCTTATAATTGAAATAAATTGTGTTAATTACCCTTGTTGGAAGTATGCATCTTCACCTTTCTTTTAAGCCCAATTAGTTAGTGGATCTTAATTAGAACTAACATTGCAGCTGTTTAATGACAGGATTATAATACACATTTGTGCTGTTGTATCTATAGCATACATAAGAGGCCTATTAGAACTTAGTAAATGACGAATTTCGGGTAGAACGTTTAATTTTACGAAAAATGCGAATAAAACCTTTTCTGAAGGAAATTTTATTCTAAACATAATTGGTAACCATTTTTTTTTCGATTGGATGAACGGTTTAGGTGATAGAAGCAAAAAATAACTGTTTTTTGGTCACCATTTTTGGACCAAATAAAATGTGGCAAATTCGGGCAGATTCGGATTCAGCATGCTCAAATTGGGTTAAAATTGGGTACAAAATAGGTGCTAGCCATGCTAGTGCAGCTGCGGAAACAAGATGGCTGCTTACCATCGTTAAAAAATGTTATCATCTACAGCAAATAGGTCCGCGTTTTTCTAGTTTCGGTGAATTTAACTGAAACACAAAGCTGCAGTTAGGTAAAGTAATAAATACACAACCATAAAATTCCATAAATTCATTTCGATTACCAATAAAACCTTCACGATAACGTTTTTCAGCGTCTTGAACGATTATGGCAATCGCACGGAGATGGAAGCGGCCACTTTTTTGGCGGCCCGTTTGTTAGATCCCTGTATACTAATCTGCCAGGGGGCTGTTTCTTTTGGTCATTTAGAGCTTGTGACGTTTGCGTGACGTAGGCATTTATAAGAAAACCAGGTTGCAATAGTAACATAGCTAGAGAGACCTAGACGGAAAAATTTTATCAGATAATGCGATGGGATCAGGTATTAGCTGTATTAATGCCAAATCCTTCTTCGACGAGTGTTTTCACATTGCACTCATCACCATTCATTACTCGTTACACCGATTACCACACCCCCATAGCGGCAATGAGTGCAGAACCACGGTTGCGGTCATGAGTGTAACGCTTTTTCATTCGTAACATCTACGAGAGTGTCTCTCTTCCGTTCTCCAGTTTTGTTGTCATTGACACATTTTCTTTTTTCTGTGGCCTTGCTGTACGGTGAGTTTACGACTGATTTACCGGTTGTACCTAAAAACTTGACCTTTAGTTGCCTTTCTGAATGTGTGGAAGACGAAGGGTGGTTTGGAGACCAATTTTTTTTTGCCTTTGTGTTTTCGTGGGAAAATGGTCCCCAGCACGCCCTACATGTCGGGCACTGAAATATCTTGTGCGTTGTTAATAAACCAGTGCAACCATAGATTAGAAAGTTAACTAGATATACCGTCTTACTTCTTTCCGTCCTACGCGGAGCTCTGGCGGTAGTTGCGGCTACTAATACCTCGGCTAATGCTTTGTCTTCTGCTGCTTCGGAGGCAAAAGCATTAGCAGATGTATTAGTAGCCGCAACTACCGCCAGAGCTCCGCGTAGGACGGGAAGAAGTAAGACGGTATATCTAGTTAACTTTCTAATCTATGGTGCAACCGTAAGAGACAAGCATCGGACTTTTTTTTGTTTACATTGCCTTGCATTACCTTGCAAATCTTCGCATGAGTGATAAATAGTACAGTACGTAATACGTCTTTGCTACTAATCACCTCACACTACAAAGGTATATATTTACCAACTCTTTGAACCAATATGCTTCTCCCATGCTGATCCCTGTTCGGAAGTAGAAATTGGAGACCTTCCTTCAATATGTGTTCTATACAAGATGGGCGATAGTTGGTAAAGAGTTCCGGGTATTTGATCCGAATCTTGTAGTATTTTTGAATCAGTCCGAAGGCCTTTTCAACATCAAACTCGTAACCTCGTAAGAAACGCAAGAGGAAGGCATCGTCTGTTGGAGAAATCAAATGGGGTTCAGCTGAAACAAAACAACAAGAAAAATAATGATGAATTATGCCGGGGCATTTGATATTAATGAGTGAAATTGGGGGGAAAAAAATGAGACTTTTGAGTGTCTCCTATATACATAACTACCTGCACGTGTGGTGTTTGATGCACCGTTTGTCACATTAGGACGTTTTACAATCTCATGTATTTGTTACAGAAGGCGTGTATCCCGTCTATTTATTTTTGCACACACTAGGTAACAAACGCTGATTGAGTGAGCGAAGCGCACATCGGATTCCATGCATATGAATATTTCCACCAGAAATAAATAAGTACTACTTTGTATAGCAAAGTACTTTATGTAAATAAATATAAATTCAGAAAGTAATCACATACCGAACGTGACTTTCTGTGTTGTGTTAGGCCTAATCCGTATTAGTGTTCGTTTACTGCAATCCGAAATTTAACTGCACCCATTATGCAGGAAAGATTTGGCTCGCATGCACTCGCTTGTAGAGGCAGCCCCTATGCTTCACTGCATGGCAGTTAAAACGTTCAGGGAAGACTTTGTTGCTATATTGTTTGCCTCATAACTATTGCCATTATGCTCCGATTTTCAATCTGTTTTCGCAGTTTGTCATGTTTGATGCTCGCGTACAACTTTTGTAATTCACTTTTTTGCTATATCTTGCGCCGTTTGGAAGATAATGCAGATGACCTTGAATGCTGTTTTCAAGGTCATTGAAAATATCTTCATTGGCTTCCCCATGTCTGACATACATTACAAATATGTGTTCAAAATTAACTCGCGACCATTATATCGGCGGTTATTTGCGTGTGACCAGACTTTTGCCTCACCCTGTATACTGAAGCATATAGTTTGTTCCACATTATGTTTTCAGAAAACTGACTAGATGACGACTCGTTTCCTTGCACTAACAGTGCAAAAACATGTGGAAATCACACTTGTAGACTCAACATAGTGACTATTAGACTTTACGAATGGGATGTTTACGGAGATTTTGCACTCGTACTAGAAGAAAACGTGGCGTCAAACAGTCAGTTTTCTGAAAACATAATGTGGAACAAAGTATAGATGGGCACATTTCAGGTACTTTGGGGAAAAGAATAATGCGGTACAAAAGTTTTACAAAAATTGTATTGAAATCGAGAGCAATGACCCACCTGACAAAAATGAACTCGTGTAGGAATGCCAGCTACGCTGCTTTCAATGTAAAATCTGACCCTAAATAACGTTGAAAATGTGTTACTACTAGCTAGCTAACTAGCTATGAAATTGGACGAATGGGTGCAGAGCAATACGAACTGCGACCTTTTATGGTTTGGAGACTGGGGGCGTAACGAGGATGGCGTGGGAGGGCGCGTAAGTACCAAAATATTGTTACAACCATTGTTAGTAATGTCTTCATCGTCTCTCATTGGACGGCCAAAGTTGGACAATGAGAATGTGTATTCTGACGTGCGTGCCTAGACACACACTATTGTATCACGATAAATCTAAACAACGTTGCAAAGAAATTGTATTCACGTCCAATTTACGAAAAATAAACCAACTGCAAAAACAAAGGAAAATAAACAAAGTCAAAAACTGGTAAAGATGTCACCAAGTTTAGAGCGGTTCGGGCCTTCAGAGGAGTGATATCAACACAGCAAATCAAACTAAATAAAACAAATTACAACAAAATTAAAACCAAACCGAAAACCTATAAAGAGGTGACCAAGTTGAGAATGGTTCGGCCTATAGGCAAAAGGTAGTTGCAAATTGTTGAAAACCAATTTCTTGTTCACGTGTCACTTTATTACACATCTGCACGGTAGTGGAGTTGAGTCAATACACAATTAAAAAAAAGGAGTGATATCATATCAAAAACCAAAACTGGTAAAAGGGGCCGCCTAGTTCCGAATGGTTCGGCCCTTCAAAGGAGTGATATCAACACACCAAAACATTTACCAACTTAATCGCACCGAATAATACTTTGGACGTTAAATGAAAACTTGTACATTGCTACCGAAAGTAGCAATGTTCTAGCTTTCATTTAACCTTCGAACTATTAGTCAGTGAGATTAACTTAGCGAATGTTTTGGTGTGTTGATATCACTCCTTTGAAGGACAGAAACATTCGGAACTTGGCGGCCCCTTTTTCCAGTTTTGGTTTTTTATATGATGTATTTGACCCACAAACATTCTCTCTGAACTACGGGTCATGTCCTGAAACAAAACATATATCTACCTAAAGAATTAAATTTCAGTAAGAAAAAGAGTAATTAAAAACAGTTGAATACTGCATTTTATACATAACAACTAAATTCTAAAGTGTTATGTTTTGAAACCTTTTCTTGCCACTAAATGTCGAGCAACTCAATGGCAGTTTTAATAAATTTTTCGTATTTCAAATTGTATATTATTGCCTTTTTTGATCCAATAATATGCCTTTGCGAAAATTTATTTAAAACTTTTCCTAATAGTAGTTCTGCAAACGCTAGACCTGATTTGCCCTAAACCCCTCCACAAAAAATTTATGATCGTAACTGCCACACACTGTTTTATTGAATGTCATTTTGTGGCGCCATTTTGAATTTTTGTCCATTTGTATTAAAAAAAAGAACCTACGTCGTATTTTAGAAATTTATTCTTAACATAATCCACTCGAGTTACTTCATACGTTTGGGTATAAATGCCGTAAACTGCTTTTTCGACACCAATTTGGGCCACCATCGTATTATCTTTTAAAGTTTTTGAGACCTTTTTTGATGCGTAAATTATTTTAAATATTTCAAACCAGTTTATGTTTATTCTGATGAACTGTTTTGAAGGTAGAATCCAAAAGCTGTTTCTGGACGTCATTTTGGTTTGGCATTTCCAATTTTTAGAAGTAGTTGTAAAATCGAGAGTACAAACGTCGTTTAGCCTTATTTCAAAGGATTTTCCCACCAAATTCATGCAGACATACAGACAGAGCAAAATATCAAATAGTCCACCTTGAAACGGGACCTCGTTCAATCATTCAATAATGAAGGGTGGGATAGAATTTTTGGATAAGTTTTGAATACGTATTGGATAGGATTTGGATACTTTTTGGTTAGGTTTTGGGATAGGATTTGGATCGGTTTTTGGATAGGTTTTGTATAGGTTTTGCATAGGCTTTTGGATAGGTTTTGGATAGGTTTTTGGATAGGTTTTGGCAGAAACATATTTATAAACAAGCTAGTGAGAGAATTGCTAATTCTACTTATAGGCCACTAGGGGCGCTACTTGTCACGCAAATAATTGCTTCAAGAGAATCCTCTTGTTTTTTTTTAACACTGTCTTATTCATCTTACCACCAACCCTGCGTCAACATCCACAATTGGCTTAGACGATGATGTCTGGTCCAACTTGTACAGTTATATACTTGCCACACTGTGAACACTATAGTGAATATTTAGTGTGAACTAGCTTAGTGAGACTTAAAATCATACTTATTTTTTATTTGATGTCACTTTAATGGGTGCGTAAAAATAATTTTCAGCCAATTTGTCAATACTTTTATTTATACAATTATTCACGACTTACCTAACATCATTTTCCTTAGTGCCACAATGTCTCGTCCACGAGTTTCCGGGTTTTCATTCACTTTTTCTTGAGCATGTTTTAACAACTCAGGATTGTCTTCGCAAACTTCTGTTGAAAAATCCAATACGTACTGAGACTTGATATACGGGTCGTCAGAGGACATTTGGAAAATCTGAAGACTAAAAAAAAAAAATCTATACTGAAATGCTGATCATACTGAGAAGCACAATGGAACCCATGTATGACTTGCTTACTGTTTTATTTTTCTGTTGATGGTTTCTTTTAAAACAATCTCTATTTACTCTTTATGAATGAATGAAAAGCATTTTAATGCGAAACCACGCATGAGGACTAGGAAGGGTACATTGTATCCACTTACACCTAGCCTAGATTAAGAATCACAAAGGATTTCAAAGGGTTTAACGAGCGTTAACCACTCTTGGTCATCTGCCCGAAGCCCTAAGGCCCTATGTCTGCAACAGCCAGATTCCCAGGCGGTCACCCACCCAAGTATCAATCCAGCCCAATGCTGCTTAACTTCGGGGAGCTGACGAGAACGGGTGTTTCTAGCAATGCAAGGCCGCAGAATTACATAACCCAATCACATAACCCAATTAACAATGAATTAGTTGTACAATAAGGCAAAACAATCAATATGGTAGGTCTAATACAATTTAACATTTTCAAATCATAAAATACGTGTAAAGAATTAATAATAGCAAGCCGAAGGGCTTTAGTCATTTTTAAATATGCGTTAAAGGAAAAAAGATAAAAAAAAAATAATAATCCAAGGCTCTAGTCATGTTTCATGACCAAGTCCACCTTATGTATCTCGAGAGATCAACTTTCCTCAAGTCTGTTCTTAAAAACGGTTAGGGTTGCTTGATTTAAATTATCATTAATTTTTTGTTAATCTGCAATAATTTCACGAATTTTAAAAAGCTAGTCTGCTTTACGTAGAATAACGAAAATCAAATGCAATTATTTGCATGACTGCCCTAAAACAACTTATAATCTACCAGTGAAACCCTGTCACGACTTCTTCAGTCAAAGGCATTACTGAATTTAGCGCTTAAAACCTATTCATGTGTTCGTTAAATTTCAGCATCAGTCAATTACTCATGATAAGGTATTAATAATTGCTAAATTGTCAATTCGGTTGGAAGAAGAAGTTTATATCTTTCAAGCAATATCTAAATCGAAATATTACCAATTTTTTTTTAATTTGCAGTACGATTTAAAAACGCATTTAAATCAGGATAATAAACCATTTGATTTAGTTAAAGTATAAAATTTTGTTTTAATGCACACGAGTATAAGGGAACAATTAGTAGTATCTAATTTTAAGGCAGCACGCTTGTCTCTCAAACTCGAACAGTTAATGATTTTCTAGCAACTAGCCTAAGCAATGATTTTTTTGTTCTACGATGCAAACATAAAGCAGAAAAAATGAGCTAATTTACTACAATACCATCCACTATTCTTTCAGTGTCTTCCTTAAAGCTAACACATTTCATTGCTAGAAACTTTCCCCAGTAAAGCGCACGTCAGAGATGGAAGATGTTGTACTTGTTGTTGTTTACCTAACTCGAACGATAAATAATTTGTTAAAAAAAATTCCTGACCATCAGACGTAGAAAGGTTCATTTTGCTTTGAACGAATATCAGCAGCTGCAGAAGTGTGATTTTCAGACTTACGGTCTCATTCCATTCATGTGGTTGCAGGACTTCCAAGTTCAACACTCCATGACGAAATACCTTACAGGGAAGTGGCAAAACTTCACCACAGCCCGTATTTCGTCGTGATTTTAATACGAATGGTGAACTGCAGGTGTGCGTTCCAAATATAGAGTACCTGGAATTGAGGATAATGTTAAGTGCTCCATTTACAGAAAGCGAGTCACTGAGGGGACAGAATATAGGGTGTTGAACGCCATCGTTTTATCTTTGGCTTGGTGCCATTTGCCGATATTTTATTCTATTATATATCTCTAGCTGTACCCCCGGCATAACATACGCCGGTCTAGCCAGTTCCCGCATACCTGAGCGAAATACTGTAGTGGGAAGTATGGAATGAAAAGGATGCCCCCTGCTTTCTCCTCCGAACCCCCCCCCTGCGGCCTACCGAGTTGTATGGTCTGATTTTCCCCCATGCCCCAACCCCGTTCTCATCCCGCACCGCCTCCCCCGTCCCCGACCCGGATTCCCCATCCCCGTCCCCCGTCCTTGCTTCCCCTCCATTTTAACCCCTGCTGATTTGTCTTTTTTCAATGGAGGACGTTCAATTGCCCGTTTCTCCGTTCTGACACCAAGCGCAATAAATCCAACAACGGTCGTGCATGCAGTGATTGTTACTGAACCAACTTTGAAACTCTTCAAGTTTGCTCTAAGAGGTAGCATTATTAAAGCAATATTTCTATTGTTACTGATTGTTACAGGCCACACCCGTTTGTTTGACATTGTCGGTCGCTCGCCCTCTTTCATTGCAGTGCATAATTCATAATGATAAATTTGCTTGCCCAAACTAAGCGTATTATATATATAGATTCTATTCCATTGCAAGGTCTGCGGCCTTAACACCGGTTCTCATCAGCTCCCCGAAGTTAAGCAGCATTGGGCTGGATTGATACTTGGGTGGGTGACCACCCGGTAATCTGGCTGTTGCAGACATAGGGCCTTAGGGCTTCGGGCAGATGACCAGGAGTGGTTAACGCTCGTTAAACCCTTTAACCCTTTATTCCATTCCAATGTATTCTATTCTAAAACAAGGTGATGCACTTTAATGGTTTAGAAACACTCGAAATAAGTCAATGCCATTTATATTAGCATATCCAACCAAATTCCTCAAATATTCAGTAAGTAATTACAAAGTAATTGAGAGAAAAATACTCTCACCCCACAAACAATAGCCGATGCTCGTTTCTGGTGAGAGTGCAACCGGAAAAAGAAAACGAAAAAAAAAAAAAAGAAAAAAAAAACTAGGAACTCCAAAATCCATTTACAATACGATAAGATTTGAAACAACATATAGTAGACTAATACTTTACAATAATACACATTAACGAAAAGGAAGCGCTCACAGCTGCGTGAAAGACATCAATACCGTACGTGGAGGAAAAAAAAAACACGTAACGTTTAGCACTGCTGGGCGTGCTTTCCAGACAGTTACAACTAAAATTTAATCAACTACCCACACACACATTTACGAAACATGTAAAAATTAGTCATTTGGGCCATAGAAACAGTAACATAAGGATGAACTGCAGAATGTTTGCATCGTTCTAACACAGGTTGCTAGCTCCGGAAGGAACACAACAGTTTTACCAAGAAGCTTTTATTTAAACATTTCAAACATCTTAAACATTTTAATCTCTAGTGGCCTAGCCCTTCCCTTAGCCTTTTTCACATTTTGCGAAAGAAAATACGTATATTATTGTTGATGTATTATTGTCCGGGGGGTCAAGACACGTCACATTGAAAGATGAATGAATATGTGAGGAAAGCAAGCTCAACAGCTTGCCGTTATCAGACACTTTGCTGTTGCCCGTATTTTTTGGCATAATATTGCCCATTATCGACGGTAATCCAGCATATTAAAAAGCAATTAAAATGCAGACCAGCTAGTATAAGAACGACCACAAACGGACCTCAGTATGGCAGCCTACCAAGGTGAAGTGACGTAAACAACACGTCAACGGACACGATGAATGGCACAGCTGGATAAGGCCTATATAACAGAGAAGTGACATTTGCCGCCATATTGGCACCAGTATGGGTTTTGGAGGGCATAACTACAAGGTGCACTACATAAAAATGGAGGGAAAAACAACGGAAGAGCGAATTTCTTAGTCTTAAAATAACGTTGTTTCTCCAACAACAAAAATTGCGCGTTTTAGGTCTAAGAAATCACTCTTCACAGCATCGGCTTCAGTATGACGCCCTTCTGTTTCTCTCTGAAGTGCCCCTTGCAGCTAACCCATTAAGGCTCCAGCACAGAGTTATACACAATAATACTCCGTCGTGTCACTGCTCTATATTCATGACTATATTTAAAAAAAAAAAATACTTTTTTTAAATAAATAGATTCGTCAAAAGCAGGAAGAATAAATTTTTTATTGAACAAGAAATTTCCCTTTTTGGTAGTGAGTGTTGAGAAGGGAGAGCAAATAAGCGTATCTACTGCTGGTGTATACATGTCTTGCGTAAGGGTTCGTGTTTGATTAAAGACGTGTAAATTATTGCCGTTTTATTGTTTTATGAACTTCAGTGTACAAATAGGCCGTAACATGCAGGTGGAAAATGGGGAATGTATCAGATAGTGAAGTCAAAAATCATCTTGGAGTTTTGAATTCACTTTCGGATTCATGCTACATTTTCCACACGCATGCATACGGCCTATTTACACACTTACGTTCGTAAAACAATAACACCATTTATCAGACATGACTCCTTACTCATTGAAATTATTCAGAAATTAATGTACAATAAAAGTTGATGCATCAGACAGCGCGTCATGTCTTTAAGGGTTGAAGAACAATGATTGATGAATTCATAGTATTTGGATGAATTAATAATATAAACCAAATGTTTGCCCATTCAACCAATAGAGCAGTGACACGACGTAGTATTATTGTATATAACCATGAGTCTATGAAAATGACTCCTACGGAATTTTTCATAGACTCATGGTTATTGTTAGTTTTTTTTTTATAGTTTAGTTTTAAGTAGGAAAAGCATACACCCACAGGCAAGTCAAGACCAAGTCAGTAAGTCAGTATAGTTAGTAAGTCAGTAAGTCAGTATATACTGCATGTAGAGTAAAAAGTCACCAATTATCGGTGCTATAGGTTTAGAGTTAAGTGCTATAAGCTTGGGTCACTGGGTTATTCAAATCAGTGGGGTTACTACAGGCGAAGGGGGTCTCGGGTCAGTAGATATCTGATTTAAAAAAATGTGGATAGCATATTGACCGATGACCCACTCGAAATAAGTAACACAAGCTTAGTGACCCATTCGCATCAGACCTCAAAGTGACCCAAGTGGAACATTTCATCTCTGATGACCAGTTTCCACACTCCGAGGCCTTAACGAGAGTAGTAAGGTCACACGCCTTTAGTCTTCTGTAACGCGAAAGCTTGGAAGGCTTGCAACGACCCTATCCGTTCATATGTCGCTTTTTCAACTCCAGAACGATAGAGATAAACGGTTTTCGCCATTAGATTCAGCGTCCATAAATCAGTTAAAGGGATAAAAAAAAATCCGACAGTATGAAAATGACGTGGCCCGAAAGTGGCCAACAAGTCAGCCCATCATCTAAGGAACAGTACGAGATAGAGACAAACGGTAAATGAAGCAAGCAGTCTGCATTAAAGACTGGCATTGTGAGGATACACAATCCTCACAAGGCCAGTCTTTAATGCAGACTGATTGCTCCGTTTACTCTTTACTTTGTGATTTCTTCTTTACTTACTATTTGCATTATTTCAAGTGTGGAGGCCAAGAAGCAATGTTGCTGTCCCTCCTTGTATGTATGTTTGTGACCCCTAGGTCACCACTGAGAAAGATTGAACAGCTACTTAGCTCGGCTGAAGCCTGTAGCCAGTAGCCGCCCCGGTAGCGCAGTGGTTAGAGCACCCAGCTAGTAAACGGGAAGTCCTGGGTTCGAGTCCCAGTCAGGGCAGTTGTATTTTCTTTCTTTCTTAGACTAGTGTATTATGTATCTTCACAAGGCCAGTCTTTACTGCAGATTGCTTGCTTTGTTTACCCTTTACCTTGTGATTTCTTCTTTTTTTAAGAGACAAACGGTTTTTCACTGTTGCATTCAGCATTAGAAAATGAGTTAAAATGAATTAAAAAAAAACAAAAGAATGAAGTGGACGTGGCCCGAAAGTGGCATAAGTGGTGGAACTCTACAGCAGACACCGATCATGTGGCCAGAAAGTGTTCGCTGTAACTAGCGCCCTCGACTGACGGAAAATGGGAGCAGGACAATGGACAAATCACCGACAGCGGTGTTTTCGGCAGTCATATTGTTGTACATGTTCGTGTACGCTATTTTTCACCGAAGGTCCGACTGGTACTGTAGTACAGTCGTGGCTGCACAGAATGACAAGGGAGCTCTTCGGATATGCCAAGGTTCATTAATTTAACATGTGTGAAAAATAACAGCTCCAGTATTTGTTAACGTATAAAAAAAAAAAGCCAAACGATACAAAGGAGCAAGCAAACAACAAATAAAACGATATGTATCGGTTTCATAATTCAACCTCATTTCCAAGCGTAATAGCAAGAAAAATGACTTTTTTTTTTAAATATCATCAACAAATCACTCGTAAAGGGGGGCTACCTACGTATTACCAGACCGTCTACACATCTAGGCAAAAGGAGGCAAGGGCAAAACAAAAGAAAACTGCAACTTAGAAATAGAAAGGACTTTTTGAAGGACTCCAAAATTCTTGAAAACATCCAAAGGAATGTCACAAAAAAAGTGAATAAGTGTTATCACCTGTCTTACGAAGCTCGACTAAAAAAACTTAACCTTCCTTCACTTAAGTGGAGAAGGCAAAGGGGAGGCCTAATTTACATGTTTAAGGTTTTAAATGGACTTATCCCAAAGTTACCAAACTCATTTTTTGTTATTAACAAGTCTGGATTTGGCACAAGAGGCTCACCATTTAAACTGATAGTGGAAAGGTCTCATTATAACAATGTACGGAACTCATTCTCGTTCCGGTGGATCAAGGCTTGGAATAACTTGCCTGTGGATATTGTCACCGCACCTTCAGTGATTTCCTTTAAATTGAAATTAGATAATTATACGGGGTGCGAAATGAAATTTGGGTATGACTGACTTTCTAACTGTTATGTGTGTTTCTGTGCTATAGGCAGGATCAGTTGTATCTACTACACTGTTTGTAAACCTAGTGTATTGTTCGAAAACCTATGGCATCATGTTTTGACCAGTTTGCTAGGAATTTTTTTATACTAGTGTAAGGAAAAAAGTGAAGGCAAAAGAGTTAAATGAATTTGTGTAAATGAAGGTTGTTATCGAGGATTTTTTGTTGGTTGTTTAGGTAATGACTAGTTTTCCGATCTTACCGGTGTTTTGTTGTTTTGTGTTTTGTTTTTATTGAATTTAAATTATAGTTTATTAATATCGTCTAATTCCTATGTTGGAAACCGACGACAAATGTATTGTGTTTAAATAAATAAATAAATAAAAAGAAAGGGTTGCTTCTGCCGTGACAGGGCATGAGCAGAGGTGTGCGCCATCACGCCACGCCATCCCCGCCGATGAAATATCAAGCGCCATGTGCACCGCCGATGGCGAAATTGCTTACACGGCATGCTGACACCGTCGATATTTCGCGATTATTTTCATCAAGTGCAGCACAAAATGTCAGTACAAAATTTGAAATTTGAAGCAAACAACCAAACAGTCGTTAGTTACGTTTGTTTTTAATAATTACCGAAATTCTTAAACATCGTGATCTGTTGTGATTACAAATAGTAAATATTTTTCGACAAGTAAAGAGAAAAAGACAGATTTATATCTACACATTTTATGGGAACGCCGCCGACACCGCTGTGGCTGCCCAAAATTTGTTAAAGTCGCCCCTGTTTGCGCCAACTTACGCCGCCGCTGTGAAGAAAATTATTGGTCTTCGTCATCACTGAAAAAAGATTTGTTGGCACACAAGTCTAGTGAGGGCTGATACGTGAGGTCGGGCTTTATACGATGTTGCCATGGAGCGAATGTAAGTTTACGTTTCTCATTAATCTATATATTATCTAAAATATTTTTATTTCAGCAATATAACATGATTACGTACCAAGGGTGATGCACAAAGAGTCCACATTCAGCCGTGTTTGGATAGAGGGGAATTTGAAAACGAATTTGGGTGGAGCTCAAATCAGGTTGATGTCCAGTTTTTACAAAATACTGGACCAAAGTATTAGAGGTGTCCTGTAAATTAAAATTTGATTTATGGGATGAGAAGCATTAACTTCAGAAAGTTTTTTGAAAGAATAAGAAATTCGCCTTGAGTAGGCAGTTACTGCGACCCATTCCTTCAAGGTCATTGCAATACCAGCTAAAACGAGACATCTTAGGCAGCATGGTGACCGTAACCATTTGCAAACAAGTAGGCGTGGGTACTGTCACATAACTTAACATAGACTCCCGATTCGAGTGCCTAAAAAAAGTTGCTTCAGAACATGTGTTAATGTCTAGGCCTAGCTTGAAACAGTATTTCACTAAGGGTAAAAGAGGAAGGGGCTTTTGAGGAGTCATTTGGTGACCGCCTTTCAGACCACCTGGCTTTACTTGCTTCCTTTGTGCGTCACGTATATTTTGATGCATCCAGCACGGAGTGGGTTAAGTTTCGTATCATTTTCAGGAACATAACCCTAGAAAGAGCACACAATCGGCCCCAAACCTTTTTAGGGCCGATTGTGAGCTCTCTCCATCTCCAGGGTTATGTTACTAAAAATGAAACGAAACTTAACCCATTCTTCGCTGGATACATCAAAATATACGTGACGCACAAAGGAAGCAAGTAAAGCCAGGTGGCCTGAAAGGCGGTCACCAAATAAGTCTCAAAAGCTCCTCTTTCTTTTACCTGAGTGAGATACTGTTTTAGGATAGCCCTAGACAGTAACGCATGTTCCGAAGCAACTGTTCTGAAGCCGGCTGCTTTTTTATATACAGGGTGGTCAAAAAAAGTGTGGTCTCAGAAAACATCTCAGGAAGTATTGGTCGTAAAAAGGTAAGGTTGATATGCTGAAATATCACATATGACAAGTCCCACGGCATGACCTTGAATGACCTTGAGTCACTCTATCAAGGTCATTCAATTTTCATTTTTTGAACCCCAAGAGATACGACATAAAAGTCAATTGCAAAGTTGTGTGAGCTGACCAAATAAACCTCATACAGAAAGCAGAACTGAAATAGCTTCATAATTACAAGCACAATGAACAAGAACAAGAACAAGAAAGACATTGCAGTGAGGGTAGCAAAGGGTAAGCAACCAATGCGTACCTCTTTTTTCCACAATAGACTCTTCCAATATTTATTGAAACATTACTATTAGCCTAAGCGAAGTATACTGCTGAAAGTCATTTCATAATCATGGAATCATGGTGAAAGCATACCAACTCTACTACGTGATTAAAGGTAAATCACGCCTACAGTATTAAAACAGTAAGCAAAGTTTGCTTCACTGCAATGTCATTCTTGTTTTGTTCGTAGCTCTTGTAATTATGAAGCTATTTCAATTCCGCTTTCTGTATGAGGTTTATTTTGTCAGCCCGCACAACTTTGAAATTGACTTTTATGGCGTATCTGTTAGGGTTCTAAAAATAAAAATTGAATGACCTTGTTAGGATGACTCAAGGTCATACTGGTTGCTGCCATGGGACTCATCACATACGACATATTTCAGCATATCAAACTTACCTTTCTACAACCAATACTTGTTGAGTTGTTTGCTGTGACCAGACAATGTTGAGAATCTATTGCAGCATTTAGAATATTTTGCATTACATAAAAATTTTCAACGTAGAAACACACGAAGCCTAATAAGACTTATTGTGCACGCGGTGTATCTTGAGTCCTGCAAGTATTTTGTGAGCGGCTACGTCTTCCTGGATGGAGTGGCTTTAATCGATGGCCGCCATTGGTTTTGTAACCATCTTGGATATCAACAAGGCACTCAGCTACTGAAAACGTACAATCGATTATCTGTGTTCGTTCTGCGGAGAACTTAAAATAGGCCGCAGACACTATAAAGATGCCTGTTCACCATTTCGCTAACGTTACCCAAATTCTACACACAACATCCCCGATCCAGACTCTCCGTCGTCCAACAGGTTGATGTGGATCACGAGATCTCGTTTTAGTTATGAAAATCGCGGTGCTGTTGCGAATAGTGTTATCCCATTTTTAATTTACTGCCATTTTCTTTATATTTCTCAAATATTCTACGCTGCTGCATTGAGAAGGTGAAAAGGCACCTTTAAATCACAAATGAGGGTTGCACGAAACCGTTGTTTACTTCGTTTATAGGGTAGTGACACGACATAGTACTAGGAAACAGGCTTTGGGCCTATTGTAGGCGGAGCGAACGGATCTTCATTTCAAACTTATATTTAGTTTTTATTTTAATGACGATACCACATTTGTTAATAATTCTTAAAAATCTGGGTGCAATACTTAATGGGCTTTGTTGGACTGTTTGCCTTTTGGTGTGACGTACTGCTGTTCTTTGCTGGCCTTTTTCTGATTTTAGCCTTTTTTTTTTAATGTAGGCCTATGTTAGGTGTCAAATTTACGTTAACAAGCTTTCGTTTGCTCTAGCATTTAGTTTTTGTTCAGTTATTTGTAGTCTGCTTTTTGCAGCCAACACTGAAGACGTGGGCCATCGCCGTGAGTAAAAATAAAACAGCACGTAATAGGGCGTTTAACTGCAAGCTAAACAATCATCAGTACGATAGTTTTTAACATTAACAAAAGATTCAAAAGGTTCACAATACTGCTTTGGTATACGATTTGACACCGCCACCACCGAAACTGTTGAGCTGGCACACCTCTATATCACGCAATGCAAGATAATATTTTATTTCCTAACTCTATAACTGCAACAGCGATCTCTATTATATAATCTGAAAGAAATAACCATCACAATTTAGTTTTAAAATGTGTTAGCTTTTAGACCTAGTTTTAGGTTTTAGGCCTAATTTTTAGCGTTTAGGCCTAATATTTATCTCCAATTTACTTTCGTTAGTAGCAGCTTACAACAGTGGTTCGAGATTAAGCCTATTCCATTATGCGATGCAACACGGTTTTGGTTTCGAGTCTTCACGTTACAGTGGCAACCAGGAATTGAGAGAGGCGGACATATTATTGTTTCGTGTTTCGTGCTTTCGTGTTTTGTCTGATGTCAATATCGTTTTATAATACCGCTTGGCCTTGATACGACGATTTCAGGTTTCATATTCGGGATTCCCAACGCTAGTGTAGACGCCACTTCCGTTGCCATGTTGAATTGAATAATCTCCAAAGCATTCTTTTATCAAATGAAACTAACGTGTGTCGTTAATGGAATCCTTTTGTTTTATGGATGTAGTGGTTAAATGCAAGCATCAAATGTTATTATTTCGTTAAGTTGCGTCGAAAAAGATTATAAGCTAGAAAGAAGCAACCAAAATTTAATTTGCCGTGTTTTTTAAAGTTCACTTGACTACCATTAGCACGGAGTATGCTTCGTCGGAATTCCTTAACTACGACTCCAAATTTACAATGGTGAGTGTTAGAAATAAATTCGAAAATTTTAAAATTTCTACAGTAATAATTGTTCGAATTACGGCAAATTTTGGCTCAGCAATACTAATTAGGGTATGAAACGTTGTACCAAATTTCATGCCAGTCCGATCTTTCGTTTGAGCTCCACCCAGACTAAAAATGTGCAACCAACGGACCAACATTTTGCAATTTGGTGTCCGTTATAGCACAGCCCCCTGCAGTAAAGGCCGAATCAGATCAAGATAAATTAGGCGCGTAAAAACAACCATTGACATAGAAGGAGGCGCAAGTTTGCTACGTGCTGCCATCTCTACATCAAGCGGCGAAATTTCAAACTAACCGAAGAGGGTTCCAAATTCTGTCAACCGAAGACGCCACTTGGCAAACTTGTTGCATCGGTATTTGTCATGCCTTCTAGCGGAGCATTGTGGAAGGCAAAGCTGATCCGGCCTTTACTGTAGGTGGCTGTGGTAATAGGCTACGCTTCGCTCCGCCACGCTTCGCTCTATGGTGGACCCAGTTACTGGGTTAGCTGCAAGGTGCACTGGTGGAGGGAAAGAAGAGCGTGTTATTGAAGCCAATTCTATTAGACTGGATTTCTTAGGACTAAAACGCGCGCGTATTTTTTTCGATTTGTGGCAGTTGCTGACATTTTTAAGCAAGTGGAATCTTTATTTTCCAATTACAACCTAAGCAGCATAAGGGATTGGAGAAAACAACGGTTTTTTCAGCCTACAAAATCCACTCTCAAAGCACTGGCTTGACTAGAAGTGCCGTTGTTTAACCCTCCATTTCAATCTAGTGCCCCTTGCAAGTATCTCTCTTATAGCAATATGACGTCACTTGACGCTGCTCTATACACAAGCTATTTGTCGTGACTGCTCATATAGAGGAAGATACATCTGTAGAGCTGTTGTTTTTTTTTATGCTGCCATGCTGAAACCTACATATTTGTAAGCGACATGACCATACGAATGAATGAAAAAAATCCTGGTCTAAGATAGAAAGACAGGTACTGCTTTTTGTGAACTAATCCCATTTTCAGCGTTCACTTTTAAACCTTTGACTGATATGAAGAATTTGTAGGGTTGGAAAGGAGAATTTGTGACAGAGACCCCTTCTGAAACGTCTTAGATTCATTCCTATTCATTCCGGCTAAGTTTACAGAGGGCGCCATGATTTTTATGTGGGAATTTCTACTCAGCTTTCAACCTAAAATTAAACTCAACTAAACGAAACTAGCTTGTATTCAATTATTGTTTAGTCTAGCTTAGTTGTAATAAAGTTTACTTTAGTTTAGGGCTGAAAAATGAGCAAAAATTACCCGATGGAACGCGTGGCGCCCTCTGAAAACTCGGATGGAACTAATAGGAATGAATGTCACACGTTTCAATAGGGGCTTTTTAGAGTTACAAATTCTCCTCCCCAAACCCTATAAATTCTTGCTGATATTCAATGCAATACAACTGAAGCACCAAGTGACACAGTACAACGTCCAGAATACGGAGACAGTGTCCTTTATATGGGAAAATACGACATCCGTTAATACAATTGTCTGTCCTTTTTGTAACCAGAAGTGACTATCCTATTTGCAATTTCTTCATCACGAGACAAAAGGTACTCCATGTGGATCACAGCTGCTTCTTCGTAAGACGGTTGCTGTCCGCCATATTCTTTCGGTAGATATGCTGGATGAACATGCTTGTGCAACGATTCTAGGCTCTGGCCATGGAAATGAGTCTGAAATATGACAATATTAACAATCTTAGCCAATTTGAACGATAGAGCGATACAAGAGAATCATGA
The DNA here is from genome assembly GCA_023313725.1 of Lithobius niger. NCBI lineage: Eukaryota > Metazoa > Arthropoda > Chilopoda > Lithobiomorpha > Lithobiidae > Lithobius > Lithobius niger. The sequence continues at coordinate 64,221 of JAHWFP010180553.1, read as the reverse complement.
AATCATGAGGTTTTTAAGCACACTGGAGATGGCACAAATATCTTTGTCGGAATATCTCTGCTATTTTTTTCTTTTCAAAACCGGCTCCAGGACAATATGAGCAATTAAAAATGTGAAACAACTCTGTAGCCATACTTGCCCTATCTTTTCTTGCGTGTTAAACCAATCTATTTCCCATAAAAATGGTAATGTTTAACAAATGCTAGAAATGAGTGGGGAAATCTTTGTTTGAATTTTCAAAACTGCGTGAAGACTATTTTACGTATTTCGTCAGTTCGACCAACGTTACCATTAACATCAACATTATCATATAGGGTGACTGACGTAAAACTAAGTCGCCTAAGCCCCATGCCCTTCGTTTTCATATATGGCAAACCAAACAAGTGCCACCATTCTCTCGGCAAAGACGGAAACGTGTATACATTCGAACTTTTATTTTGCCACAAAACCTGGCCTAAAAATACAAGAAAATTAACTAAAACGATTGTTTCAGATTGGCCAGGTTTATCTTACAAGTTTAGCAGACCGTTCGCCCATTACCATCACGCTCCTACTTGTATAGTTTATTCTGTTCGGCTTATGACGCTTGCAAATTACGTATTTCACACATGCAAGTTTCACCATTTCACCATAAGCAAGTTGTAATTGGACCAGCAGCATCATCCAATATGTGGATTTCACTAGCTAAATAATTGTACCTCTCATTATCGTAGGGCACATAAGCTATACCACGCGCCATGACTGTTTGCTGTGACGTGCATATCACGTGACTGAGCTAGTCCAATCAGATGGCCAAACAGCCGTTGTTCTCGTTCGTCATTGGCTAACTCATGGTGACGTCACGACAAACAGCCGTTGCGCATGGTATAGTTTGGGTTCGTGTTCCCTAAAAAACAAACAACAATAACAACAACAACAACAATAAAAATATGGTCAAAAGGAGATGTAATTAAACAAATATGAATGATGAGTAACGAAGATGCAGATAACAAAACAAGTCAATATTATAGACCAGTTGTAGCAGCACACCAGCGTTGGCTTCAATGCCCGAATGTTGCAATGAGTGTAAATATTCAAATTAAACCCTAATTGCTGTGAAGAATATTTGCAAATAAAAGTTGAATTATGTACTAGTGCATTTTTTCGTTGTTGACTTTTCTTCCTGATTACCTGACAATTACTGTCGGGCTGATTCTGTTTAAGCTGACCTTGTTTGTAAGGGTGATATGCTGGCCAATATTGCATGCACAGTACAGCAGATACTGTGCGGTGGAAAAAGGGAAGTTGCCGACTCAGAATGTGGGTTTATTTATTTTTTGTTTATGCAGGAGTGAGAGAACAAAATTAGTCGAAAAATATAAAACCCCCATACATCCCTTGGATTCATATACCTTTTGTTTTAATTGGTGAATGCAAGCGATGTATAGGGTCGTATATTTTTTCTCTAGTTTCATTCTGTCATTCCTGCCACATATAAAAATTAAATAAATCCATATTACGGTTCGGCCACCTCTCGTTCTACTGCACAGTATTTGCTGGACTGTGCATGCAATAGTGGCCAGCTTTACCCTTACAAACAAGGCCAAGTTAATTTGTAACGCGCTATTTACGAATAGCAGGGCACACCTTGTGCGAACGCACATGGTGCACCTTGCAGTTACACAAGCTGCTTGGCGTTCTGTCAACTTCCGTCTACACCGGAACTTGGCGGGAACGAGGCTACTCTATTGTTCAAATCAGTTAGAGCCGGCTCCAACCTGTTAGCGGTTACGCAACGTAAGGCCTCAGGCTACTTCTATTGTTCAGCCCCGCGTATAAATACGAGGGCCTGGACCATGGGAAGCGACTTGGTGTGGGGCAGGCAACTCTAAAGGTTGTCTCCCTGGACTCAGCTCAGGATAAGACCAAGCTCCTAAACTTGTGTTTTATGCCTAATATGTGTTCTCAGTGCATAGTCCCCTAGCTATGCAGTAAGGAGTAAATTGGCTTTAAGATTATTCTTGATTTCAATCGTCTACTCCCTGAGTACGTCACAAATTATAATCAGCCTGGCAGTAGTTATGGCAGGCAATCACGTAGAAGAGTCAACAACGAAAATATATATTAGTGAATAATACAACTACGAAATTATTCACAGCAATTAGGGTATAATTTTAACAATTAAACCTACTGCAGTATCCGGCGATTGATGCAAAAGCTAATGTGCAGTTGGCTACTACAACTGGTTTATATTTACTTGTCTTATTATCTGCAGTTTCGTTCCTCATTTGTATTTGTATGATTACATCGCCTATTGACCATATTTTTATTGTTGTTTTTTATTTGTATTTTAGGGAGCACGAACCCAAACTGTGTCATCTGCCCCACAACGACGAACAATTTAGGTGGATAAATCCAAGCCGAAAACCCAGGATATTTGACAGGACACAATCGACACATTTTTACAATAAAACTATAACAATAGTTTTATTTAACAATTCTAAACGTTCACAAACAAATTGATGATTTCATTTTCCAGGTTAATTCGTCTTTAGCGTTGCAACGAATACACTTACTTTCCCTATTGTGTTGCAGTACCTTTACTGCAACACAGTAGCTTACCTAGTACATATTTGCGCTATTTTTGAAAAAGGGCATCATGTGGTGTTTCAGATATCGCTGTAGCATATGGACTGTGACACTTTGGATGTTGACGTGATCCCTGCCATATGGGATGGCAAAAGTCAGGCTCGAACTGGGACCTCAGGCATACGAGCTATTCATGGTATCATCAGATCACCTTGCCCCAAGAACAGAGACAGTGCTGCCTTCGCTGATTAAAAAAATATTATGCATTAACGCATCTGCTAAAGAGTTAAGCCGTGTTCAACTTCTTTGATACAGATACATGGAACCTTTTGAGTCAGGTTTTAATCAACGAGCAGTAAGTACGTTTCACTCGCAATGCGAAAAAGTCAAGTTCACTATACGAGTTGACTTCACATTGTAGGGCAGTGACATGACTTAGTATTATCGTATATAACTCTATGGTGGAGCCAATAACTGGGATAGCTGCAAGGGGCACTGGAGGGGGAAAAGAGGGGCATCTTACTGAAGACAATGCTGTTAAGAGTGGATTTCTTAGGCCCATAACGCGCGATTTTGTCGATTTGTTGGCAGTTGCTGACATTTGTAAGCAAGTGGAATCTTTATTTTCCGCTTAAGACCTCGCAGCATAAGGGATTGGAGGAAACAACGGTTTTAAGCTTAAAAAATCCGCTTTCAAAGCAATGTCTTGACTAGAAGTGCTGTTGTTTAACCCTCCATTTCAATCTAGTGCCCCTTGCAGGTATATCTCTTGTATGACGTCACTTGCCGCTGCTCTTATTATTTTTTTCTATGAAGCTTGTTTAGAAAGAGGAAGAATTCTCTGCAAACTTCTGTTGTTCTTAAGTATGGGCCAAAATGAGCAAGAGGTGCACGATTAACTTATCAGGTATATTTTAGTGTAATTTACACTAAAGTCCAAATAACTGGTACGAGTGGCTTATTTAACTTGACTAGCCGTACCGTTCGTTTCGTTTCGTTGCGTCGATTTCTTGCAACTTTTTTGATCCGCAAAGCATCGCAAAATCGATGTACTGATTATTTTAACGCAAAATAATTACAAGTGTTGCTCACAGTTGTTCACCGCATTCCTCACCCCGCCTGCATTTCGCCTACATCATTCAAAGCATCTGATTTCTTTGTTCCTTTGCACGTTCGCATGCCTGCTCCAAACGAAGGCCCCGACGAAGCCCCCCAAAAATTGAGAGAGCAAATTGAGAAATGCACTGAAAAAGTTATGTGGAAATCGCTCGCTTTGCCCACTCAAACCACGCACCTCCGTGCTTAAGAAACGTGAATGTCGGACACCCTTTGAAAGCTTACAGCCTGCTTTATCCGTACATCTTGTCATTTGAAGCATAACCAATTTCAGCACGTTATAACATGTTATCGTTTTAGGTTATTTTTTACAACCAAGTTTCTTTCTGAATAAATTTGCTTGAACAGTAAGTAACCTTGCTTGATTTAGAACTTTGATATCGTCGTGATAAGTTTTTCAAGAGTTTGTCTGACCGAACTTTGACGTCCATGAGTAGTTTTCAGGGCAGTTTTACGCGTATTTGATGGTTGTAAAATAAAGTTACAGCAATGAAAATAGGCCTAATGGAGGCCCATTTAATTATCTTTCATTTGACGCTATAGAGCAGTGATACGACGTAGTATTATTGTATATAACTCTATGCTGGAGCCTTAATGGGTTAGCTGCAAGGGGCACTGCAGAGAGAAACAGAAGGGCGTCATACTGAAGCCGATGCTGTTAAGAGTGATTTCTTAGTCCTAAAACGCGCGATTTTTGTTGTTGGAGAAAACAACGTTATTTTAAGCCTAAGAAATCCGCTCTTCCGTTTTTTTTCCCTCCATTTTTATGCAGTTCACCTTGTAGTTATGCCCTCCAAAACCCATACTGGTGCCAATTTGGTGCCAATATGGCGACAAATGTCACTGCTCTATTCTCACCTCTGTAGGTCCCTTGGTTCAAGATATGTGATACACACACATATGCACGTATGCACATACATCGTACGTTTTTAATGATGTTGATGGTTAATTCTGTGAAGGTGGTTTTCAAGAGCATGATTCAGATGACAAACGGTTCGTAAACTGTTTTTTTTTTTAAAAAGATACAACTTACTCGTGAAGTAGTCTTTTCATTCATAAATACTCTTAGAACTGTAAATACCAGTTGAAAAATGGCTGGATTAAATAACATATGGAATGCCTTGTATCGTGCTGGCAGAATGTTCTAAAATAAAAGAAACGATAAAATTAAATAAAATGGCTCTACATTTCTGTTGAGGGACACAGTGTAGAAAAAGATCACCGTGTGTTGGTCGTTTGGGTGTATTAGTGTTTTTGTTACTTTGATGTCGTTAGAGGAAATAATTCTTACATTAGTATTTGTTGACATAAGGGTTGTTTGGGTGGTTGTGATAGGGTAGAATAAAGCATAGTATTTAAAGAATGGTTTGGCCATGGAATTCAGGCAATGCAGCTCCATTTTGAGATCATTTTTGGACGAAGTGGCTAGAATTGGAGCTGAAATAGGATGGAATTGATTAGAGATACGACAGAATTTACCCAAGTTGCTGTAATTAAATCCATAATTCAGATCAAATCAAATGAAATCAAATCAATGCATTTCAAATCAGTATTCATAAAAGCAAACCAGGTTGTGCCATTCCAATGAATAATGAGTTCCACGTCTGAGATTGAATTGTGCCTATTTCTGCCTCGTTTTAGTTTTTGACGGGTCTAGTTCTAGCCACCTGGTCAATATATTGCTCATGTATTTTCACCTCATTTGCTGTACACAATTTTAATGTCCAAAGTGCTTTAAAATATAGTCGATTTAAAATAGTCGATTTAAAATATTTGGAAAAAATTCAACTCGGTTTCCAAAGTACGTATAACTGAAATAAATACATTGTTCCTAACTGTCGGGCATTAAAATTAACATTTATCCTCCTTTGGTTTCTAACTGTCAACTTTTCATGGAAACGTAAACCGTCTAAGTCTTGGCCAATAACAAAGACATGTTCTATTTCTAACTGTCCACTTTTGATCGAACACAAATCACCAAACTCTAGTACAAACAACAAAGCCATGTGTGTTTTTAATCATGAACATTGGATGAAAACACGACCCATTAAACTCTTAGCCAAACAACAATGATACAGACTATTTCTAATCGACAACATTTGATGAAAACACAGCGCATCAAACTCTTAGCCAAACAATAATGATACGGACTTTCTAATTGCCAACGTTTGATAAAATACGACCCATCAAACTTTTAGCCAAACAACACTAATGAGGACTGTTTCTAATTGCCAACATTTGATAAAACACGACCCATCAAATTCTTAGCCAAACGACAATGATGCAGACTGTTTCTAACTGTCAACGTTTGATAAAACACGACCCATCAAACTTTCAGCAAAACAACAACGATACAGAATATTTCTAATCGTCAACATTTGATGAATACACGGCGCATCAAACTCTTAGCCAAACAATAATGATACGGACTTTCTAATAGCCAACGTTTGATAAAAGACGACCCATCAAACTTTTAGCTATACAACAATGATACGGACTGTTTCTGATTGTCAACCTTCCATAAAATACGACCCATCAAACTGAATTGAATTGAATTGAATTTATTTCAACGAGAAATCAGCAACAACAACAACAACAACAATGATATGAACTGTTTCTGGATGTCAACCTTTGATAAAACACAACCATCAAACTCTTGGACAAACAACAAAGTCGTCTCCTGTCATGATGACCGAAATCCATCATAAAATGCACATAAATAAATAGATTGCTAATAAAATAGCAAATAATACATAGGAAAAAAATATATTTAACCAGGCAGTTTCGTACAGTAATCCATTCCTACCTGGAATATAGATATTGCTTTCTTAGCATTGCCTGGTGTACCATGAATTGCTTGAGAGAAACCAAAGTTTTTCAGATCCATGATAACAACTATTCCGTTTACTTGTGTTTTTTCGACTTCGAGTGCAACATCTACAATCATATGCATGAGAGTGAGTTGCTCATCAGCTGTGACAGTCTTCGGATCCCAGTTACCTGATTACAGAAAATAAAACATCGATAAAGTAAAGTTGTGAGGAAAGTAATTGTACAAAAAAATAGTTTAATCAAAAAAGGACCAAACTTTGAGTTTATACAGAAAATAAAATATTGATGAATTATAATTGAAAATTATTGTCCGGAAAGTAATAATTGCACCAAAAAAATCGTTTATTCTAAAAAGGAGCGGACTTGAGTTTTTATCTACTTTGAATGCAACATCAACAATCACACGCATTAGAGTAAACAGATTGTCATGTTTGAGAGTCTTCGGATCCCAGCTTCCTTACTACAGAAAAAAAACCGATGAAGTATATTTTGAAAATGATTCGGCAAAAAAAAATAGTATAATTTTAAAATGACCAAACTTTAAGTTTATGCAGCAAATAAAACATCGCTGAATTATAAGTGAAAGTTATTGTCAGGAAGTAATATTTTGCAAAAAATTATTCAGTCCAAAAAGGATCGAAATTGAGTTTTTTCTACTACAAGTGCAACATCAGCAATCGTATGCATTAGAATAAACGTATCATCAAGTGTGAACGTCTTTACATCCCAGTTATCTGAATACAAAAAAATTAAACTTTGAGGAAGCATCTTTGGAAAATCATTGTCAGGAAAGTAATAATTGGGCACAAAAAGTACAGTTTAACTTGTACGTGGGGACTCCACTATTTACGTTTTTAATCTGTTGTTAGCTGTGTAATAAGTTAGGCCCTATTACTTTTAAAAATAGGGTGAAATGTACAGGGTGTATAATAAGTAATGGACCTGGATCCACAGTTTCCTTAAGTAATGGACCTGGATCCACAGTTTGCTTAAGTAATGGACCTGGAGGCACAGTTTCCTTAAGTAATGGACCTGGATCTAACACCTCCAATTGAAAAGAAATATCAATGACCGAATACAGGGATGAGAATCACTCTAAGTGAAAAAAAAATGAAAAGGCAAGAAAGCAGGTTAATTTGTTAGTTTTTAAGGTGTTTTAATGCATTTTCAGATGGCTTGCAAGGGTAAAAAAAATAGGAAATCCTCCGAAGAGAAGAAGAATTTCATCTCTGCTTAGAGAGTCGTGTGCGTATAGAGTAGTCTGCTTATAGAGTGTTCACATGAGTTCATTTGACCTTGACATGTCCGTTCAAGATCATAACGTCTCTATCTTTTTCTTGAGCATTGTAGATCATTCGTGTAAATCTGAAAGATGTTGGAACCATTAAACAACACCGTCCCAAAACAACTGCAAACGTTGTGGGAAAAAAGCAAGTTCACCATTTCTCCTACACTTATGGAAGAAAACTGCAATACATAAGCTCAGCCTGTCTGGCAGTGAAGTATCTCAAACAAGTTATTTCAACAACGGGGGCGTACTATCCCTAAAGCAATGGCCCATCAGAAAGACTGAAGAGAACACCGATTTAGTTAGTCATATCAGAAATAATATCCACAAATTTACCACTCAGTCTGTGGGTGAACTGATATCAACAGCAGGACATACCTGGAAGAGGCTCCTTACAATGAAGCACAGGTACTCCCCTAAATAACTTACCCTCTCCTGCTAGTGTTAATGGTACACACATGTTATTAGGAGCAGTTAATACAACCATTAACTGGTAACAATCGTAGACATGTATCATTAAACGTAGCTTTTATCAGCAGTTAGTCTTCTACAGCGTGCAGTAATTTTCCATGTGACACCCAAATAGTGTAAACTAATGTTACCACACTTTGTGCAAGTTTGATCCTGATGACTAAGTAGGAGAATACTTGTTACTACTAAATGTGACACTGTACCTATCAAAACAGTCATTGTTCACTGTGTCTACCTTATGGTAAAAATTACAATAAAAGGTACTCCTAAAATGGTGAAATCTTAATCCTGGAGGGAGCAAAAAATAAAATCTTAAAGGAAGACGTTAAAAGTAATTCGTGCAGGCCATTTACTGATTGACATTTGCAGTGTAAAACAAGTTCTTTTGGGGGTATTACACTTGCTAATCACAAGGTTCATGATTGTTTCAACCATCAACAAAATTTGAACATGCGATCAAATATTGAAAAAGTTAGTTGGTGTTGTCCTGTCCAAACCGTTAATATTCTTGAAAACGTCCAAAAGTCACCACACCGGTGCATTTCCTCAAGGGTAAAATGACGATACTCTGTACTTTCATGAACATCAATTAGCGTAGATTTGTAATAAGTATGGTGTTCCACCTCTATTCATATTCAATTAATTGCTTTGTCCTTGAAAAGAGAGGTTTTGTTCTTGAAAAAAAAAGGCTTTGCCTTTGAATGTATTGGCTTTGATCTTGCAAAAAGAGGATTTGTCGTTGTTCAAGTTTAGTTCTAGGGAACTGTTCAGCTGCGTGTGGAAAGAGTAATCGTCGAATTAACTCCCTTTAACTTCTAAGATAATCTCAAGACGAGGAAGGATAATTTTTCTAAGAATTACCTAGGATCATTTACACGAGACAATCGAATGAGCACAAGTGCATTTCCAGGGACCATCTCTTCGTGAATGCACAGTTACGGGTGGGCTGAACTGAAGCCCACAATGAATCTGGGACCTTTGGCTTACCATACAGTCGTGCTAATCATTAAGCCAGGGTAGGTTTGGGAAGGGTCGGGCATCCCAAGGAATGTAATGAGGGGGCTCGAGGACCAGGGGACATGGGGGAGGGGCGCTTCCCCAGTTGGGGTGGTCCATATTCTTAAGAAATCAGCTTGATATTGAAACGTTTTTCTGCAACTTAGAGATGCAATTTTCATACGAATTCATCTCATGTTTTTCAAAAAAAATTTGTTTCTAACAAGGGCCTCCTGTAATGGGGCCTCCCCGGGGATGCTCGGGTTCCTGAGCAGCCCTATCTGTCACCTACCCTGAGTCTAGTTGTGTGGACTCACTCCTCTTCGTACTAATGAATCATGCTAGATAAGACATTTCTTGCTAGGTTTCTGGTTGAAGACTCGATATATGAGAAGGTTAACTCAAACTACATAATTATGTAGATAGTATACCGAGGTACTAGTGACACTCAAGTTGTTGGCTAATGAATTTCATGTACAAAATTTTAATGGTGCTTGAATCTAAACCGAACTGTATTATTAATTTTTTGGGTCATGAAAAGCAACTAAAGGGTTTAAAGACACATAAATCCTTCCGGTGTGTCGTGCGACCCGTTGAGGAGAAGAGCGTTTGCAACATTTACACGGGTTAGAGTTAATGTACCAAAATCATCTCGCACGAAAAAAAAAACAACTAGAAAATGACTGTGTTTGCAACATTTACATACGTTTGAAGTAATGTTGTAAAACTGAGTCATACAGGAAAGCCAACAGGGATGTATGAACCTTTAGGGAAGATTTATCTGATCATCATTTTTTAAAATTAATTGAAAAGTATGCATTTAATAAATTAAGTATTTTTTTTTTTTTGTAAAGTATTTACCCGTTCTGAGAACTACTATGCTTCTTCCGTGTTGATCCGTGTAGGGAAGCATGAAATGCAGCTTTTCACTGAGCAAAACTTGAAGAGATGAAGGGCGGTATTTGGCAAAGATTTCAGGAAATGTTTCTCGAACCTTGTAGTATTTCTTTAACAGTTTGAACGCTCGCTCAGTGTTAAATTTACGGACCCGCAAAAACCTGAGGAGAAAGGCATCGTCTGTTGGGCAGATCAAGTCCTCTTCGGCTAAAAAGGAAGATGAAACATGAAGAAATTAGCTCAAGACCATAAGGAACCTAGGAGGATTGCAAAGTAATTGCGGCTGACCATATGGGAATTTCAGCACAAACAGAAATAAGCTAGATACGCATTTTTTGGAGAATAACCAGGTTTAGACAAGCAGGTTTAGCATACTTTAGTTAACAAGTAAATCAGGGGTCAGTCGAATATTCGTTCGTTAAGAGCATATTCGAATAGGATATATTCCATGCGATTATTCATAAAAAAAGTTTACGTCATTTTTAAGTTATTTTTTATGTTTGAGTTGGTTTTAAGTTTTCCTTTGGGGGTTCTCGAGTCCCAGTCAATCTACACAATGCTTTCTTCCCATCCCCTTTCCTGCCAACCAATGATTGAATCCATGCGTTTTGGATTGCACACTTGCAAGTGGAGGGAGGGGATGGAACAAGGGTGGGGGGGGGGGGCATGGGCATGCAGGTTTCGGACATGGGCAGCACTTCTTCCTGAGGCATTCAAGAACTGAAGAATGGGGAAGCCAACCAGGGCCATAATATCCAGTTCATAGATGACGTCGTCAACTACAATATCGTATGTGAAAAGAAAGACACCATGGTGAATGCACTTGGCATTTCGTCTTTTTTTTTGGGGGGGGGGGGGGTCATGTTTGCCTTCCAAGTTACATTGCCTAGTAGATTAAATTATGCATGTGGTAATATTACGTATGCCTTGCATTGCCAATAGACGAAATACAACTTAGATATTTAATGAAAAACAGATTTTCTTTGTGAGGAGGTGGGAAGGGGGGCCTAAGCATGGACAAAAAAAATTGAACAAATATTCGAATATTCGAATTTTTTTTTTGCGAATATTCGAATATGTGATTTTCTATTCGTTTGACCCCTAAAGGTAAATTCATGGGTTTGAACAAGGGAAGAGAGTCTATTTCTAGAACATTTTTCCCTTTGTGCTAAGGGATATATGTCAGCAGTACCCTAACTCTCAGCTGGATGGGGGCCACACGTTTTTACGGCATATACGAGTTTTTTTTTTCAGAATAGACCAGATCCAACACATTTTCCCACAGCATCAAATTGCGTTCTCCACCCACTTGCAGCTGCATCTTACCGAAATGAGCCAATGTTACACAGATGCTAGTACACAGTGTCTGCAATCAAAACACGGCCAGATTGCGCGTGGATCACCCCAGTAAAAACCTTAATAACATGCTCTTAGAACAGGTCACCATACGCTGCTATTTTTTAAATCATTACGTCGCTGACTTCACAGAATTCCGTTTAGATCCAAGGGTCTCTTTTTTAGTGCGTCCTGATGGAACAGATGCAAACACTGTTGCATCCAAGAATGTCCATCCAAGACTGTCCATGCAAGAATGTCCATCATCCAAGAATGTCCATCCAAGAATATCCATCAT
>JAHWFP010180553.1:40385-52410 GCA_023313725.1 Lithobius niger | reverse complement strand
CATCATCCAAGAATGTCCATCCAAGAATGTCCATCCAAGAATGTCCACCATCCAAGAATGTCCATCCTAGAATGACCATCAAAGAATGTCTCTAGTCCATTCACAGCGGGAATTCCCAGCGAGACTTTTGTACAAATCTCTAAATATCTTAATTCAGAAATAAAGTAAATAAATGAGCATGCGAACAGAAAATGAACATAAAACTGAAAAAACATAATTTCCATTATGATTTTTAATTGAAATAATCAAATTTACAATTCAGAAAATTGCATCTGTTTCAGAGCTGCTGTTGTATTTTAACAACAATTTAAATTCGTAAACCACAACAACAACAGCAATAACTTGAGCAGGAGCAGTTTTCTGAATTGTATACATTTGATTATTTCAATTAAAAATCGTAAATTTTTATCCGTGTCCATTTAACAAGTAACTACGTTCATATAATCTTTTTTTGAGACTCTATTGAAGTCTTTGTTTGTGCACTGTTATTCACAAACCCAAAAATCTTTGTTGTGGCAGATCAGTGTGTATTGTATCTTTCCATCGTTCTGTGAAAGGACTACACCTAAAAATTTTGATTGACGTATTCAACTTCCTTTGTAAGAAATGATATTGGGTGGGAAAAAAACTGAAATTCTGATTGGCCTTTTATCCACCAGTATGAGGATTCTAACGTCACCGAACTCTTGTGGTCTGTTGGTCACTGTCTAATGTTGGATATTACCTGTCGAAAATTTAATTGGAAAATCTAACTAAAAAGCTGTATGCAGACTTTTGTACATGAAAAACCAAACCAGACTTAGGCCTGCCAGTGACTGTAATGTCGATACATTCAAGGAGCTAAATTCATCTCGGCTTACGGAGACGAAATTGATGGGAGACATCACATTAGGGCTAGGAAAGATATGGTGAAATAATCAAGTTACATCACCACCCCTAGCCAGGACTTGATGTCTCCCATCAATTTCGTTTCAGTAAGTGAATATCCATCCAAAACCAAAACTGGTAAGAGAAGCCGCCAAGTTTACAAAAAGGGTCAGCCTTTTAAAGTAGTGATATCATTCAACCAGGAAAAGGCCGCCAAGGTTAGTCCTATTAGCCAAGTTACTAGCGGTAGCAATCTTCAAGTTTTCATTTAACCTTCGAAGTATTAGTAGGTGCGATTAACTTGGCTAATAGGATTAACCTTGGCGGCCTTTCCCTGGTTGAATGATATCACTACTTTGAAAGGCCGACCCTTTTTGTAAACTTGGCGGCTTCTCTTACCAGTTTGGGTTTTGGGTAGGTATCACGACGTTCATAGGCCTGTGAATGTAGAAAAAAATCCCACGGTGTAATTGTCACCCCTACCTTTTTTGTCTGGAGGTATTTTATTGTATGAATGTTCTCATTCATAATTTTCACATTTGCTATTGTCATTTCAAATAAATTAATAACAAGCGTGACAGTATAATAATTGCAAGGACCTAATCAATTCCTATGGAATAAAAGATACCCTGTGTCTTACTGAACCAGTAATGAGAAATTTATTCGGGTCGTGGGGCAGATAATTCATTTTGAATTCGCGTACCGTAAAAAAAAAAACGATTTGGATTTGGTGGGGAAAAAAACGGCCAAACCTTTGCAATAAAAGAACTCTGTCTTTTCGTGAACCATTCCATTCTGTGATTTTATTGAGGCCTTAGCCTATTGCTATGCGCCCCAAACACGAAATTTATACACCACCACAAACTATTATATCGCAAACCATACCACAAACATACCATACCCATCCACTGCAAATAACACAACCGACCGATGCTTGTGTGGTCACAACACTGGATGTAAACACAGTTAAGGGTAAGATCAGTTACAGGCAACTTCACTCCACTTCCCCGCACAACACGCTGCACAACCCACACAAGGCAACCCAATGTCCAGCCGTGTTCTCAAGTTCCAGTGGGCAACTGGGACACCATGGGCACCACAAGGCATACTCAGGGATGCCACACGCCCAATACTCAGCACAGCAAACGATGGTGAGGGGGGAGGGGGAAGGGGTGTGGGCTAAACATCAATCCCTGCTTCAATGAAAAACGATGCGATGGCACGAAGCTTGGCAACCGGGCGTGGACCCTCTGTATGTGACAAGAGTTCACTGAATGATGGAAGAACACTTAACCAGGGTGCAAGACGTCGTCGCTCTGCAACAAATTTTTGACAGGCAACCAGGACATGTTCAGCTGTCTCAACCACTAAACACAACGTGCACAGCGGAGAGTCAACCCATCCATACCGGAACTTATGCACTCGCAGCAACGTGAAGCCAACTCGCAACCGCGACAAAATCCTCGCGTCACGGCACAGTAGTTTATCAATATTCGACTTGTTGGAGCACACAGGATGCACAGCAAACAGTGCCCTGCCATCACGGGCTGCGCTCCAGGCGTTTTGCCACTGCTCCAGGAAAAAATGCCGGACAGTCACTCGCCGCGTACGTACTGAAACCATTGGATGCAGTTGCGTGTATGAACCCCGCGCCGCATCACGTGCCAGTCCATCAGCAACTTCGTTACCGAAGATACCGCTATGGCCACGGATCCACCGAAAAGTGGCAACACACGAGCGTGATGCAACCCAAAACTTCCACCCAACCGAAAAAATAATTGGATCCCTAACATCGAGACACTCCCACGAGCTACGCAAAAGCCGATAGGCCGCTTGGGAATCTGTCAAAATTACAAAGGAGGGGAGAGACAAGTCCAGTGCGACATCGAGCGCTACAGAAATCGCAAGCAGCTCACACATTGTGCTGGACGTCGCATCGTGAATGACGCGCTTGCACTCAATCTTCAGTGAAGGTACCGCAACACCAATACCTCCGACACGCGATGCAGGGAGAAACGAGGCATCACAAAACACCTCACACTCAGCTGGTTGAAACGAAAACACAGCCTGCAATTCATGGCACCAAGTCCAAGGACTCAGGGGCCTAGCGCGCGCTACCGAAGCAGCACCAGTCACTTGGCGGAGAAGAGTGACTCCACGACCTGCCTCCCCAAGCACACTTCGCGCACGCTCACTCAAAGTCCCATAATCACTTAGGATCTTGGCTACTGGGTCATCTTGACCCCTACTGAGATTGCGTAGGCAGAGCGTAACCAAAAGTTCTCGCGCCCGCAGCTCAACAGGAGGTTCGTTGCACTCAACACACAGCGCACTTACGGGCGTTGTTGCTACACACCCAGTAACTGCACGCAAACACACATTCACTGCAACTTGCAGCGAATTTTCATGCCGGCGCACACCACTCAAGAATGGCAGAGAGTAATCCAGTACAGACCGCACAAACGTGCGGTACGTCGCAAGAAGTGCTCCCCTCACGACACTCTTATGCGCTAACTGACGCAGTATTGCCGTCCTCGCAAGAATCTTGTTACGGGTGTTACTGACATGCAGATCCCAGGTGAGCCTGGAGTCCAGAACCACTCCCAGGTATTTAACACTAGCCTTCGGACTCACAACTTGCCCACCAACCGTAAGTGCTACTGTTGGCTGACTAATATTCGTCGTGCGGGAGAATACCACAACCTCTGTCTTGGTCGGAGCCAGCAAAAGACCACGCTCTTGCAAGAGGCAGGCAATCCTGTCGAGAACAGCTTGAGCCTCACACGTTAGAACGGCTAGATTACAGCCAACAAACCAGACAGCAACATCATCCGCATAACAGACGATATTTGAACGCGCCCCAATTTCGACTAGGACGTCGTTGATGGCAACCCCAAACAATGCAGGGCTGAGGCAGCTTCCTTGCGGGAGGCCTCTGCTCGTTGAGTCCGTGGTCGACCAATGTACACCAACACGAGTGGCAAACTCACGCTTGCCGAGGAGTGCAACAATCAACCCAACTAAACGCTCACTGACGCCCATTCTGCGGAGGGAAGCCTCAACCCAGGAAATGGAAACTGTGTCATAGGCTGCCTTAATATCTAGAAAGACAGCCAACACAATATCCCCATGCATCCACGCCTCCCTAATACTGGAAAGCAGAAAAAGGACTGCGTCCTGGGCACTCCGGTCTTGCCGGTAACCGAACTGGACACTAGCCAGACAGTCATGGTATTCCAAGTGCCACTCCAAGCGCTTGACAATCATCCGCTCAAGTACCTTCCGGAGACAGGATAACAAAGCGATAGGCCTATAATTGAACAGTTCCGACCGCGTACTGCCTTGTTTGTGTACAGGAACAAGGACAGTAAACATCCATGATGGAGGGATGTCTGCTCCCTCCAAAAGCTTACAGAAGAGGGGAAGCATACTGTCGCACGATGCTTCAACATCTTTCTTTAAATCCATGTAGCCGACCCCATCCACACCTACAGCGCTGGAGTTCCTACACTTTCGTAATGCCGACCGGAATTCAGCGCGAACCCACGGCACATCTCCAACATGCGACAACGATGAAGATGAGATCGGCATTGCAGGCGGAGCCGAGCCGCTACCTAGCGCGTAGACACTAGCAAACCGCGTGTTAAAAGCTTCTGCCATATCATTACCACGAAGGACTCCTCTACTTGGACCTGGCGGACCAAAGACCCAAGAGGTCGCTGATCTCACAGCACCCGGGCTGAGCAAACGCCAGGCCAGCGTGAGCGAGCGCGCCCCGCCAACTTTCACACACAACTTCTCTCCAAAGCCCTTTTTCTCACTTCTAAGAATAAACTTACTCTCATCCACAACACCTCTGTACTCCCACCAGTGTGTATCACAGGGAGTTCTCTTCCACCGTCGATAGGCCCGGCGTCGATCACGCACTGCAACCGTGCATTTGTGCGACCACCACACCGGTCGTGAAACTTTTTGCGTGCACGCAGACTTTCTAGACAACCCTTGTGCATGCCGTTGCACCCAGAGCGAAAAAATCCCGTTGCCTATAATCGGTCGACCACGCATACACGGCCTCACATGCGCAGCAACTGAAGACACCTTAGAATACAAAAGCACAGGCAGATGATCACTTCCGCGCAGATCATCCGAAACTTGACAGCGAAACATACTAGATATATACGGAGAACAAACGAAAAAATCTAGAACAGATTCTTGGACCACGCCACGCTGCCAGCGCACAAAAGTTGGTGAACCATCATGAAGGATCTGCAAGCCAGTGGCTTGAATAGCTTCAGCAAGTCTGCGCCCTCTGGTGTCCACATGCAACGAGCCCCAGTCATAGTGATGACTATTAAAGTCACCTCCTATAATAACTGGGGCTGGAAATTGTTTTATCCAAGATGACCATTCTGCAGCAGCTTGACTCCCCATTGCATGCAGAAAAACGACAGATACCCAACAACTACCCATCCACACCTTTATTGCAACTGCATCGACTCCCACAAGCCGAAAAGCAATGGTTAAGGGTAGGTACGGGACGGCCCATTTGATTAAAATTCCGACTTTACGACCCGAATGAATAAAGTCAGCTTTCCACGCTGCTGCGTGTAAGCCCCTCAAATCAACGACCTCCTGCACCCCAACAATATTAGCATGCTCTAACAAATACTCTAAATCCGTCAACTTACCCTGCAACCCACGCATATTCCAAGTGACAATATTATGTTGGGTGAATTGGATGATTAGGTTAGATGAGGATCCCCCCCCTCCTAAACCAACCCCCACACCATCACTTGCCTGCGAAACACTAACATTCGCGACACTCAATGTGAAATCATCGTCAGTATCACCATTATTTTGCAAAAAGGTAACTTCCTCAGCATTGAACTTCAGATCTGCGTTTTGCACTCCCGGCGACACACCTGCCGACTCACAGATAAACACATTCACTGGAGGCACTTCTTGACTTTCCACCATTTCAGATTCCACAACACCTTCACCTGAACGATCCTCGCCCATTTCAGCTTCTTCACTCTCCATGGCGGCAATTTGCAAAATCGGTACGACGTTCTCGGCCAGAGGAGGCGGGGGAGGCGGGGTTTTCTTCCTCTTCTGACCACCTTTCTTTCGCTTTGCCGGCGGGGTAATCCATGGTCCGTCACTTTCTTGTCTATCACGGCTAACCAACTGATTTTTTTGCGCCTGACATTTGTCAACTTGTAGAGAGTTGTCGCAGTCCTTTGAGTTTCCCGGACGCACATCACCCACGGCCGCTAAACAGGGGGCGCTGATGCTAAAGGTGCTGAGCTCCAGGCTTCTATTTCGCTGCTGCTCAAGGTGACCTTGCTGCTGCTTGCGGGCCACCTCTTGAGACGCTAGTGGCTTTTCTTGCGCTTTCAAGTCCGCGAGTCGCTTTGCTTCTTGTAGGTGCGGGCAGAGCTGACGCGGATCGCGCCAGACACCACAATCGTTGCACGCAATGGCCATGCACGCTCGCCGGAAGTGCCCACGTGCATGGCAACGCAGACATTTCGGGGGACGATCACCAACTATTACCAAAGTCTGTATCCCTTTGATCACCGCCATATCTGGGACGTCATCAATGGATACACCTTCACGAAGACGCAAAGTTACTTGACGCACCCCCGTTTCACATACTGGTTGACCCCTGATGTACAGCTTTTCAAAAGAGTGCTTTTCTAGTGTGGCAATCTTGCCAAACCCTGCCGCAATCTCTTGCGGTGTAATGCCTACCGGCAGCCAGTGAAGGCGTGCTTGTACGGTTTGTTCATGTAAATCGAACAGATCAACAGGGTGACCATTAATCACTATTGTGGCGTTTAAAAGTTTAAGTTTCGCCGCACGCGTACTTAGCACAATCTCGAACGCATGCGCTGCGTGCAGGGTATTCACATGCATAATTTCCCCAACACCTACAACATGCTCCACAGCAAAGTAAACTTGGGTGGCGGGATAAGGTCTGCCACCCTGACGGCAGATCATCACTACTGACTGTGGCATCTGGATGTTGGAAAGACCGCCTCCATACAATTTCTTTAGCGCAAAAAGGCTCCGCTGCTTCTTGCATTGCTCACTCGTGTCTTCAGCAGCCTCTGAATCTGCTTCACTCTCACTCCAACCGCCTTCTCTTCTATCAGCCACAGCAGCACTAAACAGCTTCGTAACTGTCCTTACTGCAGACGTCCTGCCTCGTTCCTTCCACCACCTACTTAAACGATACGGTTTAGGTACTTAAACGATAAGCGTGTAACACTTAAGCATGTTATAATCTACTGTTGGATGACAATACAAATAATGGTTACAACAATAATTTTGCACTTACGAGCCACTTCAGGACCACGTGCTTCTAGCTGCAACCCCCATTTTAGAAAAAGGCACTTCTCCATATGACGCTTTACCTGTCTGCTGAAATTTAGATCTGGCAACTTTCCCTAATCAGCTGTAGACGTGTCGTTATACCCTATGAGAATTAACATGGGAGCCGGCAGACTAGTTACTAGTTACTAGTCACTAGTTACTAGTTGCTAGTTACTAGTCACCAGTAACACAAATCAGCGTTATTGAGGACACTTTCTCTCCATGAAGGACACGTTCCCAGATTTTCGTGTTGAGTTTTTCTTTGTTACTGGACCCAAGACACCTGATTCAAACGATTTGCAAGGATTTCTACCGCATGGGGAATTTACACCAGTATGCTGAAATCACGTATAAGTTGGTTTTAGTTAAAAGACACAGTCTGCTGGTGAGCCGCCATCTGACAACAATTACACTCTAACAATTACGTTCTAACCATGAAGCTCCAACAACAATAAAACGTCTACTTGGTGGCGACACACCAGCGTGTGTCTAGATATTATATGTACTAGCTGGACCCGTGCATGCTCCACGGTGATTGAATTTCCTGGAATTTAGCCTCTCCCGGTGTATCGTCGTGTTAGTAAAGTAACTGGTGCTTTCAATTTCTGACTCCCCATAATTCACATGCCCCAACCCTGCCCCTGGTCCTCCGACTGCCTCCGTATTCCACTGCACGCCCTCCGGCAGTGTAGGGTTTGCATACCGCCCCGCCCTTCCTCCGGCATCCTCAGTGTTTGTTCCCCTCCCCCCCCCGAACACCCTGCGACCGCACACCCCACTGCACGCCGTTCAGCGCATCGTAGCTTTTTCAATTTCTCCCCTCCCCCAATCAGCACACCCCCGCTCCCACTCAGGCCACCCCCCCCCCTCCACCACCTCCCCCTCCACCACCCCCCAGCAGTGGCGGGTCTGTATACCTCCCTGCCTTTCTCCCCAGCCCCCTGGTGTTCGGTATAAATTTATTAACCCTTCCAAAAAACACCCACCCCTCCCGGAACCTGCCCGTATTCCGCCTTCTGCTTAATGCGCACATTCAGTAAGCACTTATTGTGATCTCCCCTTCTCGCCCCCTTCCCCTCTTGCCCTCCCTTCTTGAACTTTATGAAGGAGCCCCGTGGACCTGAGCCAAGCAAGCGGCATTGGCCGGGTGGGTAAGTGTCCTCGTGTCCAAACAAAGCGAATGCTGGTTCGAATCCTACGACTGACCCATATAATCCTTAAAAAAAGTATCCGAAATTAATTCTCGCAACTAAAGGTTAACAGGACATTTAGTCGAAATTTTGGTGTAGTCCAAAAAAAAAGACGCATATCTATGTTTTATTGAATCCTAAATAAAAAATGTTCTCACTGAGTAAGTCAGCATTCAGCATGCCGTTTATCTCCGTTTAATGCCATTTGTCTCCATGATTGTTTCTGGCAACTTTGAAACAATTCACGTATGTTATCTTTAACAACAGAAAAGGGCACATTGGGTTAATAATTGTTGCTACTTTGAAACAATTCTGCTCTAATCTGAAAGCCTGCATCCACGAGATAAATAGATCATTCTATCGTTAATAGATGCTAATTTCAATTGGCCTCGAAATTAAAAACGTAGCTTAGTTTGGTTTAAAACTATATGCGTTTAGCTGAAACATGGATTCTTTCATTTTACCCATCAATAATCAACTGTTTGGGTGAAAGTTCGTAATACATAACAAGTGCTCCTAGACTTGCTGGCACCGTACCAAGCACATAGCAGGCGCACGAAAAATGAAGAGAAAAAAACGTTTCTTTAAATTATAGCCATGAAAAAAAACGTTACTTTTAATTGTCGTCTGCTGCTGCTGATTATTTCCTGAGGTTGGGTATTATATTAGTAGATACTAACTTCTATTTTCCAGTATATAAGTTTGTATTTTTTTTAAATTCACCCTTATTCATACACTTCATCATTTCCTTCGGTACTCCATTAAACGAGCCAGGTATAAAATTATTCCTTTTGCTTTTTTCATAATTGTTTTTATACATTGGCAGTTTATAATTGTTTTTTCCTGCTCTGGGTTCAGTTTTATAATTTATTAGAACTTTGTTTTCATTATTAAGAAAATACTTTGTCAAGATAAGAAAATGTTTTAGATTTTTTATTTTCATAATTTTATTCTCCTGAAAGAGAGTTTCTGTTTTTTTTTTCAAATTTTATTTCTCTAAATGGAATTTTTACTAACTCATTCCGTGTTTTTTGTAATCTTTGAATTAAGTAATCTGTTGTTTGTCCGTCCATATATTTCAGTACCATAACTGATGATACTAGCTATCCAAGCATCATAAATTATTTTATTTGTTTCTTATTTAAGATTTTTCTCAATTTGTACAATCTTGGAGTTAATTTTCTACGTTTTTTTTATGAACTCTTTTATATGGTTATTAAACGACTAATTTACATCAATTTCTACTCCCAAATATTTCATTATTTGTAGTTTTTCTAATCTAACACACCTATCACTACAAATATGATTGTTTCCATCAGAATCTAAGTTTTGCAGCTTCCATAATGTTTAATAATCCATTTATTATTTATTATTTTCATTTTTGGTACTGTAATGACCATTTGTAAGGTTGTATCTTTACTAATAATTAATTCGTTCTCAATGTAATAATCATTAATTAAATTAAAATCGTGCTATAAATTAGTCATCACATCTTCATAATTTGTATTTATTGATATTAAATCTGTAAAGCTATTAAAGCAGCAAACATGAAAGGTTTTGTATTTTCCAAGTTTTCAACTACGTCATTTGTAAAAATTTAGTATAGAAGAGGTCCGAGTACAGAACCATGCGCTACACTGTATTTAATTGCAGTCGGAAGAATATTTTTGCTTTCACTTGTACTATTGTTTTTCTATCCTGCAAATAGCTTTTTATAATATTATGTGTTTTCCTCTTAAACCTATGTTAAAACATTTTTTGTAACAGTATGTTCATATATATATCAAACATATCAAAACTTTTTTTTTAATCTATTAGAATAATACCTATATATTTTCCTTCGTTAAGGCGTGTCATTATTAAGTCATTCATTTCAGGTAATAGATCAGTAGTACCCATTTTTTTATAACCCAACTGTAGTGTTGTTAAACTTTTACATTTATCCAAAAAATAGCATATTTTATTAACAAAAAACTTTTCTAGTATTTTATCACTTATAGATAATAGTGCTATAGGTCTAAAATAATTTAAGTCTTGTTTATTTCCTTTTTTTTTTAAATAATATAATAATAATAAATAATAATTATAACTAAAGTTACCGGGTGTAAAATTTCTCCGCTTTAGTTGATTCCCATGAAATTACGCATCCTAGGACATTATGTATCCAGAATATTGTGTATCCCTGGGCATCCCAGAACGGTTCTGATGGTATAAATCAACAGTTGGTTTGCAGAGCTTGGTCTAATTTATGCCGGTTGGCTGGCTTCCACGCAATCACGCAGTGTCTTTTGGATCCAAGGACAGCACGTCTGAATAATAAAAGTTACTTATTTTATCGAAAGCGTAAATTCAATATTTTTATAACTTTAGGTCACATACGAACAGTGACGGTTTCAGGACTGAATCTTTTGGGGCCGACAAAGGGCACGTCTAGAAACAGAGTGGGCCAAGAATTTTTTTTCCCAAGGTAGTCGCATTAGGCACTTTTATTTCTTTTAATTAAATCAGAATGTAACGTAAGCTTCAATGCAATCCAATTTTTTTTTTGCAAAATAGGCCCCATAAACACACAAAATAAATTAGGCTAGGCATGTATTTCAAAGTTACTACAAAACTTTGTATTTAGTACTGGATAATTGGATTCATTGATAAAATTAAAAAAATTAAATTAAATTAAAAACAAAAGCCAGTTTATTCATTTGATTTCAAGTTTAGCCTGCGAGTTTTTTATAATGTTTTATTTTCTGATGGTGACCTGAGAGTTGGCGTTGAGGGAAGGGGAAAGCCCGGGGGGGGGGGGGGGGGAGTATTGAAAGAGGGGGCGTCATGGCCCACAATTGGCACTGTCATTGCATACGAAGGTGATGTAGCATTAACACTTAATTTATATTTAATTTGACTATATTTGCACTGCCAGTGCTGTTTGTAGAAACGTGTAGAAAAGCCGTTTTGTTAGATGAGATCAGTTTCTTTGCAAGAATTTCACCAGATAGGTTGGTTGTTTTCCTGGGGAAGTTTTTTCTGTTTTTTTTCTTCTTCTTTGAGCTTATGAAAATTACTTATTTGAAAACGTAATCGCAGTAACCTTAGAAGACATACGAATTATAGTAACACTTAAGTTATACCTGCCTAGTGTTTGCTATACCTTAAGTAATACCTGCCTAGTGTTATCTATACCTTAAGTAACACTTAAGTTATACCTGCCTAGTGTTTGCTATACCTTAAGTAATACCTGCCTAGTGTTATCTATACCTTAAGTAACACTTGCCTAGTGTTAGCTATACCTTAAGTTATACCTGCCTAGTGTTAGCTATACCTTAAGAAATACCTGCCTAGTGTTAGCTATACCTTAAGTTATACCTGCCTAGTGTTAGCTATACCTTAAGTAATACCTACCTAGTGTTAGCTATACCTTAAGTTATACCTGCCTAGTGTGAGCTATACCTTAAGTAATACCTGCCTAGTGTTAGCTATACCTTAACTTATACCTGCCTAGTGTTAGCTATACCTTAAGTAATACCTGCCTAGTGTTAGCTATACCTTAAGTAATACCTGCCTAGTGTTAGCTATACCTTAAGTAATACCTGCCT
>JAHWFP010180553.1:6719-39985 GCA_023313725.1 Lithobius niger | reverse complement strand
TGGCGTTTTCTGGATAAAATTGAGAACATAAATGTAGCCTACAACAAAGTTCATGAAATAATTGATTAATTTTACAGTAAAAATAAACGTTCGAAAACCAAACTGATTAGCGCAAAAATCATTGCTAGGCGCTAGGATTAATAAATTCATCATTGATAAAATAACGTATAAAAAAAACTTATTTAAACAATCAGTTGGAAGAAGACTACTGACCCAGGATTATTAACCGAGTAAAAATCTTTAAAATGAGGTAAGGAAACTAATTGAAGAAGCAAAGCAAAATCATTACCATTAACTCTTTGTTCAAGCACGCTTTGACGCTAAAAAACAAGTGAAATAATGAAGGTAAAATTCTTGGAAAAACAAAACCTAATATTGACGAAGCACTGAACAAGACTTTCCATGAGATAGGTAAGGATAAAGTAAGGAATGATTTTAATACGTTCCAAATTTGAAAAAAATGTTACAAAATAGATTTCCTATTCTTAAATGCCATGAGAATTCTTCACGCGTCGATTGAGGACATATATTCTATTATTTCAAATATTAGAAACAAAAACTCTGCTGGAATTCACGGCTTTCACCTGAAGCATCTTAAAAAGGTAAATTCAATTCTGCTATTTTAATCTATGTACTTATAAATAAAATTATTGAAACTGAAACTGACCTGAAGACTAAAATTTTACGTCCTTAGACCTATGTTTAAAAAGGGCTCTATAGTGGATATGAACAATACCGACCAATTTCCCTGCTGCCAGCAATTAACAAGATTATTGAAAAATTCTTTGCAAATAGAATCTCAAATTTTCTTGACAAAAATTCTTCTTTGTCAAACAGTTTAGCTTCAGAAGCAATAGAGGCACTAACGAGGCTCTAAAATCAATAAATGACATTGTCTCTCAAGCCCTGAACGATGGCAAACTCGCTGGTGCTATTCTGATAAACCTTCAAACAGCATTCGATATTATTGACCACGACATCCTATTTTATAAATGCAAAAACTTAGGAGTTCGTGGTAAAATCCTCAATATTCTTGAAAGTTACATGCGTGATCGTGAAGTATGCACCAGAATTAACAACGAAAATAGTAACTATTTAAAGGTACCACGAGGTTCAGTCCTTGGTCCCCTACTGTTTCTTATCTACATAAATGACCTCCAAAATTTGTTGAAAATGCGAAATTTTTCTCTTTGCAGATGATATTTTTTACTTGCTATTGACCAGGATGTTGACAACATGATTCAGAAACTGCAGCATGACTTTAATGCAGTGAATTCTTGGTTCGTATCTAACGAAGTTTTTATTAGTGAAGAGAAAACTTTTTGCATCACTGTAAAAACGACATGCTCAAAAAGCTGTTGGGAAAAACCTCTTTCTTCATACTAAAATTTGTACAAACAGTAACTGCATGAATACATGCAGAGTGATCAAAAGGGTGAGTGAAGCAACTTATCTGGGCTTCCAAATTGACCCTGATATTGTTAGCATTGTTATTTTTTCATTTGCTGATATTTAATGGTATTATCAGTTGTGTAGGCTAAGTGCCCAACCATATGTTCCCACTTTGCTATCAAACTAACTGTCTTACTGTTTAAACACTATATTTTTTTCCTCGCACCATATCCAACTTGTGCGTGCCGGATTACAACATAAAAAATATAAACAATTACCGAATATAAAGCATTAAAATATTACTGTTGTAATCCGGCACACACAAGTTCTTACAGAACTTCGGGCCGTTTGCTAAATAAACCCATTATCATACACGGAGATAGCCGTGTATATATATGATTGAAGTCCTCTCTCCAGCAAAACTAAAACTATTAATTTCTCCGTTTCTATTCAATATATTTCGACCAAACTTGGCCACTTAGTAGGAAGCAAATTTTCCAAACTTTACAGCAACTTTTATGCAATTCCGTGCAAGAGTAAACGTAGGAAGCCACACGTAAGTTTGAAAACTGTTCACTTCTTGTTGTTGTTGTTCTTCTTCTTGGCTGACACGGTTTCAGAAAAAACTACTGCACCTACCTAAAATCTGAAACATGATCTGAGCCAGAAATTTCCCTGGTCTTCTACCTTACGGGGACCACTTTTTCAATTGGTCGATCCATTCCGGAGTTATGGGACCCTAAACGATCATTTTGATTGTTTTACATTGTTTTAACCATTGTATTTAGGGAACAATGCCACTCAGCAAACTTTAGATCCATTCTTCGTGCATGCAACAATTGACCGCATGCATAAACCTTTATAGCGCGACATCATAACCGTAAACAAGAGGCTACAGCGACTATCTAGTCGCATTGGTCTTCTGTACAGTTCCTCCACTTCCAATGTTGAGGCGCACACCTCTATCATGCACTACAAAGGCTATCTCTATTATATAATCTAAAAACAGTAGGCCTAACCATCAGAATTGCCCGTTACAAATGTGTTAGCTTTTAAGCTTATTTTACGTTTTAGGCATAATTGTCAGCGTTTAGGCCTAATTTACAACTTTAATTTCGTAAGTAGCAACTAACGGAGATTTGGATTGTATACAGTAAGCCTATTCATTTTTGCAACACGGTATGCCGCCACGCACACAGTCACAGTGTTACAACGTAATGCGCAACGTAGACTACTATAGATCAGTGGTAGTACGGAAGGGACAGGAGAAACGCTGCAGCAGCGTCTCGTAGCAACTATTGACGTTGCCATGGTAACGTGATTTTAGATCTAATTTTCATTTTTTAGGCCTAATTTTTTTAACGGCAGTTTTAGTTTCGTAAGTAGCAGATAGGCCTAATGGAGAATTTGGTTCGATCGTAAGCCATTCATTAATACAACAATGCGGCAATAAGCTAAAACGTTTTGTGTTTACGGCTGCGTTAACACAAATCTTTAGGATTTCAATTCGACGATGAAATGTTATTATTTAATTTAGTTACGTCCAAGAAGTCTATTAGCTATAAGGAGGCAACGATGTTTTAATTTGCCATGTTATTTAACTAACGTTTGATACTGAATCGAACGTTGTAAACAGTAGTCGTCAATTTCTGGTACCGTTGCGAAGTTGAAAAAAGCGACGGACGGACGGACAAAGTCGTTGCAATATCCTTCTCAGCCGGTACGGCTGTACAGAAGACTAAAGGCCTCTCCAGACAAAAGAAAATTTCGTGCGAAGCTATGCGTAACTACGTGCCTACAAGGTCAACATTGACGCAATCGTCTGGTTGGTGTTGCGTTAAAGACGAATATTGAAGTCTTTTTTACACCATGGTACGTCTGCGTGCAGCCGCGAGCAGCCAGTCTGGTTAGGGCTTAAGCCCTTAAGCGCTTAAGCCCTAACCAGACTGGTTGCTCACGGCTGCCCGGTGTCGCAGTATGGTGGAATAAAGACTTCAATATTAGTGCTTAAATACAACATGAACCGTACAATTGTAACAATTTTGACCTTGTAGACACGTAGTAACGCATCGCTTCGCACGAAATTGTCTTCTGTCTGTAGAGGCCTTGAAAGCCCTAACCAGACCGGCTGCTCGCGGCTGCACGCCGACGCAGTATGGCGTAAAAAAAGACTTCAATATTCGTCCTTAACGCAACACCAACCACAGGATTACTGGGTACGCGGACACATAGGCACTGGACAATTAGGCACCGGACACATAGGCACCCAAATTTAGGCACCGGACATTTAGGCACCAGGACAAATAGGTACACAATGAAAAAAATAGGACAAATAGGCACCAATTTTTTAATTTTTTATTTGGGAAGGATTGCATTCATTAATTTGCAAGGGTATTTTTTCCATCTCACCCGAAACACATGGAGAAAAATCCAAAAGTATAGGCTTGACTGACAATTACACAACGGATGAGGAATTCAGGTTGTTTTGTGGAATGTTAGATGGGCTTGCTTTCCTCCCAGTTGGCGATGTACCTCACGGAATGCAGTATTTCAAAACTGTTGCTACACCAGAAGCAGAGCCATTACACAACTTTTTGGACGCTTTTATGTTACTTGGTCATTTCGTCGACTACAACGACGAGCAGATGGTAGGATGAGACTGCGTCACGTACGCAATTCCATTCCATTCTGTGATTTTATTGAGGCCTTAGCCTATTGCTATGCGCCCCAAACACGAGATTTATACACCACCACAAACTATACCACAAACCATACCATACCCATTCCCTGCAAATAACACAACCGACCGATGTTTGTGTGGTCACAACACTGGATGTAAACACCTTCCAGTTAAGGGTAAGATCAGTTACAGGCAACTTCACTCCACTTCCCTGCACAACACGCTGCACAACCCACACAAGGCAACCCAATGTCCAGCCGTGTTCTCAAGTTCCAGTGGGCAACTGGGACACCATGGGCACCACAAGGCATACTCAGGGATGCCACACGCCCAATACTCAGCACAGCAAACGATGGTGAGGGGGGAGGGGGAAGGGGTGTGGGCTAAACATCAATCCCTGCTTCAATGAAAAACGATGCGATGGCACGAAGCTTGGCAACCGGGCGTGGACCCTCTGTATGTGACAAGAGTTCACTGAATGATGGAAGAACACTTAACCAGGGTGCAAGACGTCGTCGCTCTGCAACAAATTTTTGACAGGCAACCAGGACATGTTCAGCTGTCTCAACCACTAAACAGAACGTGCACAGCGGAGAGTCAGCCCATCCATACCGGAACTTATGCACTCGCAGCAACGTGAAGCCAACTCGCAACCGCGACAAAATCCTCGCGTCACGGCACAGTAGTTTATCAATATTCGACTTGTTGGAGCACACAGGATGCACAGCAAACAGTGCCCTGCCATCACGGGCTGCGCTCCAGGCGTTTTGCCACTGCTCCAGGAAAAAATGCCGGACAGTCACTCGCCGCGTACGTACTGAAACCATTGGATGCAGTTGCGTGTAGGAACCCCGCGCCGCATCACGCGCCAGTCCATCAGCAACTTCGTTACCGAAGATACCGCTATGGCCACAGATCCACCGAAAAGTGGCAACACACGAGCGTGATGCAACCCAAAACTTCCACCCAACCGAAAAAATAATTGGATCCCTAACATCGAGACACTCCCACGAGCTACGCAAAAGCCGATAGGCCGCTTGGGAATCTGTCAAAATTACAAAGGAGGGGAGAGACAGGTCCAGTGCGACATCGAGCGCTACAGAAATCGCAAGCAGCTCACACATTGTGCTGGACGACGCATCGCGAATGACGCGCTTGCACTCAATCTTCAGTGAAGGTACCGCAACACCAATACCTCCGACACGCGATGCAGGGAGAAACGAGGCATCACAAAACACCTCACACTCAGCTGGTTGAAACGAAAACACAGCCTGCAATTCATGGCACCAAGTCCAAGGACTCAGGGGTCTAGCGCGCGCTACCGAAGCAGCACCAGTCACTTGGCGGAGAAGAGTGACTCCACGACCTGCCTCCCCAAGCACACTTCGCGCACGCTCACTCAAAGTCCCATAATCACTTAGGATCTTGGCTACTGGGTCATCTTGACCCCTACTGAGATTGCGTAGGCAGAGCGTAACCAAAAGTTCTCGCGCCCGCAGCTCAACAGGAGGTTCGTTGCACTTAACACACAGCGCACTTACGGGCGTTGTTGCTACACACCCAGTAACAGCACGCAAACACACATTCACTGCAACTTGCAGCGAATTTTCATTCCGGCGCACACCACTCAAGAATGGCAGAGAGTAATCCAGTACAGACCGCACAAACGTGCGGTACGTCGCAAGAAGTGCTCCCCTCACGACACTCTTATGCGCTAACTGACGCAGTATTGCCGTCCTCGCAAGAATCTTGTTACGGGTGTTACTGACATGCAGATCCCAGGTGAGCCTGGAGTCCAGAACCACTCCCAGGTATTTAACACTAGCCTTCGGACTCACAACTTGCCCACCAACCGTAAGTGCTACTGTTGGCTGACTAATATTCGTCGTGCGGGAGAATACCACAACCTCTGTCTTGGTCGGAGCCAGCAAAAGACCACGCTCTTGCAAGAGGCAGGCAATCCTGTCGAGAACAGCTTGAGCCTCACACGTTAGAACGGCTAGATTACAGCCAACAAACCAGACAGCAACATCATCCGCATAACAGACGATATTTGAACGCGCCCCAATTTCGACTAGGAGGTCGTTGATGGCAACCCCAAACAATGCAGGGCTGAGGCAGCTTCCTTGCTGGAGGCCTCTGCTCGTTGAGTCCGTGGTCGACCAATGTACACCAACACGAGTGGCAAACTCACGCTTGCCGAGGAGTGCAACAATCAACCCAACTAAACGCTCACTGACGCCCATTCTGCGGAGGGAAGCCTCAACCCAGGAAATGGAAACTGTGTCATAGGCTGCCTTAATATCTAGAAAGACAGCCAACACAATATCCCCATGCATCCACGCCTCCCTAATACTGGAAAGCAGAAAAAGGACTGCGTTCTGGGCACTCCGGTCTTGTCGGTAACCGAACTGGACACTAGCCAGACAGTCATGGTATTCTAAGTGCCACTCCAAGCGCTTGACAATCATCCGCTCAAGTACCTTCCGGAGACAGGATAACAAAGCGATAGGCCTATAATTGAACAGTTCCGACCGCGTACTGCCTTGTTTGTGTACAGGAACAAGGACAGTAAACATCCATGATGGAGGGATGTCTGCTCCCTCCAAAAGCTTACAGAAGAGGGGAAGCATACTGTCGCACGATGCTTCAACATCTTTCTTTAAATCCATGTAGCCGACCCCATCCACACCTACAGCGCTGGAGTTCCTACACTTTCGTAATGCCGACCGGAATTCAGCGCGAACCCACGGCACATCTCCAACATGCGACAACGATGAAGATGAGATCGGCATTGCAGGCGGAGACGAGCCGCTACCTAGCGCGTAGACGCTAGCAAACCGCGTGTTAAAAGCTTCTGCCATATCATTACCACGAAGGACTCCTCTACTTGGACCTGGCGGACCAAAGACCCAAGAGGTCGCTGATCTCACAGCACCCGGGCTGAGCAAATGCCAGGCCAGCGTGAGCGAGCGCGCCCCGCCAACTTTCACACACAACTTCTCTCCAAAGCCCTTTTTCTCACTTCTAAGAATAAACTTACTCTCATCCACAACACCTCTGTACTCCCACCAGTGTGTATCACAGGGAGTCCTCTTCCACCGTCGATAGGCCCGGCGTCGATCACGCACTGCAACCGTGCATTTGTGCGACCACCACACCGGTCGTGAAACTTTTTGCGTGCACACAGACTTTCTAGACAACCCTTGTGCATGCCGTTGCACCCAGAGCGAAAAAATCCCGTTGCCTATAATCGGTCGACCACGCATACACGGCCTCACATGCGCAGCAACTGAAGACACCTTAGAATACAAAAGCACAGGCAGATGATCACTTCTGCGCAGATCATCCGAAACTTGACAGCGAAACATACTAGATATATACGGAGAACAAACGAAAAAATCTAGAACAGATTCTTGGACCACGCCACGCTGCCAGCGCACAAAAGTTGGTGAACCATCATGAAGGATCTGCAAGCCAGTGGCTTGAATAGCTTCAGCAAGTCTGCGCCCTCTGGTGTCCACATGCAACGAGCCCCAGTCATAGTGATGACTATTAAAGTCACCTCCTATAATAACTGGGGCTGGAAATTGTTTTATCCAAGATGACCATTCTGCAGCAGTTTGACTCCCCATTGCATGCAGAAAAACGACCGATACCCAACAACTACCCATCCACACCTTTATTGCAACTGCATCGACTCCCACAAGCCGAAAAGCAATGGTTAAGGGTAGGTACGGGACGGCCCATTTGATTAAAATTCCGACTTTACGACCCGAATGAATAAAGTCAGCTTTCCACGCTGCTGCGTCTAAGCCCCTCAAATCAACGACCTCCTGCACCCCAACAATATTAGCATGCTCTAACAAATACTCTAAATCCGTCAACTTACCCTGCAACCCACGCATATTCCAAGTGACAATATTATGTTGGGTGAATTGGATGATTAGGTTAGATGAGGATCCCCCCCCTCCTAAACCAACCCCCACACCATCACTTGCCTGCGAAACACTAACACTCGCGACACTCAATGTGAAATCATCGTCAGTATCACCATTATTTTGCAAAAAGGTAACTTCCTCAGCATTGAACTTCAGATCTGCGTTTTGCACTCCCGGCGACACACCTGCCGACTCACAGATAAACACATTCACTGGAGGCACTTCTTGACTTTCCACCATTTCAGATTCCACAACACCTTCACCTGAACGATCCTCGCCCATTTCAGCTTCTTCACTCTCCATGGCGGCAATTTGCAAAATCGGTACGACGTTCTCGGCCAGAGGAGGCGGGGGAGGCGGGGTTTTCTTCCTCTTCTGACCACCTTTCTTTCGCTTTGCCGGCGGGGTAATCCATGGTCCGTCACTTTCTTGTCTACCACGGCTAACCAACTGATTTTTTTGTGCCTGACATTTGTCAACTTGTAGAGAGTTGTCGCAGTCCTTTGAGTTTCCCGGACGGTAAACAGGGGGCGCTGATGCTAAAGGTGCTGAGCTCCAGGCTTCTATTTCGCTGCTGCTCAAGGTGACCTTGCTGCTGCTTGCGGGCCACCTCTTGAGACGCTAGTGGCTTTTCTTGCGCTTTCAAGTCCGCGAGTCGCTTTGCTTCTTGTAGGTGCGGGCAGAGCTGACGCGGATCGCGCCAGACACCACAATCGTTGCACGCAATGGCCATGCACGCTCGCCGGAAGTGCCCACGTGCATGGCAACGCAGACATTTCGGGGGACGATCACCAACTATTACCAAAGTCTGTATCCCTTTGATCACCGCCATATCTGGGACGTCATCAATGGATACACCTTCACGAAGACGCAAAGTTACTTGACGCACCCCCGTTTCACATACTGGTTGACCCCTGATGTACAGCTTTTCAAAAGAGTGCTTTTCTAGTGTGGCAATCTTGCCAAACCCTGCCGCAATCTCTTGCGGTGTAATGCCTACCGGCAGCCAGTGAAGGCGTGCTTGCACGGTTTGTTCATGTAAATCGAACAGATCAACAGGGTGACCATTAATCACTATTGTGGCGTTTAAAAGTTTAAGTTTCGCCGCACGCGTACTTAGCACAATCTCGAACGCATGCGCTGCGCGCAGGGTATTCACATGCGTAATTTCCCCAACACCTACAACATGCTCCACAGCAAAGTAAACTTGGGTGGCGGGATAAGGTCTGCCACCCTGACGGCAGATCATCACTACTGACCGTGGCATCTGGATGTTGGAAAGACCGCCTCCATACAATTTCTTTAGCGCAAAAAGGCTCCGCTGCTTCTTGCATTGCTCACTCGTGTCTTCAGCAGCCTCTGAATCTGCTTCACTCTCACTCCAACCGCCTTCTCTTCTATCAGCCACAGCAGCACTAAACAGCTTCGTAACTGTCCTTACTGCAGACGTCCTGCCTCGTTCCTTCTCACCCTCGCCGTCAGATGCTTGTCTGCTTACTCCATCTTGGTCTGCACCGCCGCCATTTTGACTGGTAGAGCTAACCCTAACTCTGGTTGTCACTCCCAATTTCCGTACTCTCACCTCTGAAATACCTTTCTTTTCAGCTACACGCATGACCTGCGCAAAGGTCTCGTCGGAAACCAAACCAAAGTTCACCTCACTGCTCGTGAGCACTTTTGCTCTTATTAGTTCCCGCAACAGCTCATCTACGTCCACATCACTCTCCATTGCAACCTATTCGCAACAACAATGAATTCTGACAATTAGGTACTGAAACGATAAGCGTGTAACACTTAAGCATGTTATAATCTACTGTTGGATGACAATACAAACAATGGTTACAACTTTACTTTTGCACTTCCGAGCCACTTCAGGACCACATGCTTCTAGCTCCAACCCCCATTTTAGAAAAAGGCACTTCCCCCTTTACCTGTCTGCCGAAATTTAGATCTGGTAACTTTCCCTAATGAGCTGTAGACGTGTCGATATACCCTATGAAAATTAACATGGGAGCCTGCGGACTAGTTACTAGTCACCAGTAACACAAATCAACGTTATTGAGGACACTTTCTCTCCATGAAGGACACGTTCCCACATTTTCGTGTTGAGTTTTTCTTTGTTACTGGACCCAAGACACCTGATTCAAACGATTTGCAAAGATTTCTACCGCATGGGGAATTTACACCAGTATGCTGAAATCACGTATAAGTTGGTTTCAGTTAAAAGACACAGTCTGCTAGTGAGCCGCCATCTGACAACAATTACACTCTAACAATTAAGCCAACAATAAAACGTCTACTTGGCGGCGACACACTAGCGTATGTCTAGATGAGTTGTGCACTTTGAATGTATTGACGTTAGTTATTGGTTTAAGTCTGGTTTGGATTCCATGTGGAAAAAATACCTGCGTAAACTTAATCGTATTATTTTCTGAATCAATCTATTTCTTAATAACCACGGAAAATACAAGAAGAAACTCAATGGAGCAATCGTATGAAATACTAAGAATGACAAGTGAACAGCAATAATGACAAAAAATTTCATATGTTTGTGTCAACATGTTTCTTCAGTGAATACTGTTGGAAATGGTTGGATAAGCTCATACATCCTGCTAATTCAGCCAGTACAACTTGACGAATCCTGGGATTTCATTTATGATTTTCTGATCACTACGTGCCCCAGTGAAAAATTACTTTGCGTACTAAGCCTAGTTTGGCTTTCGTTTAGTTACCTACACATTGTTTAGTAAATTTTCATTAATGTAAACAAGTTCTGGGTTTAATGTAGAATATGGTGAGGGAGGGTTTGCATTAATTTTTATAGCTGAATATTCTAATATTTTGTTATAAGATGTATTTATACTATCCTTTCCGTTGGAGCGGGGAACTATTTTTTAAGTTTTAAAATTGCTTTAGTATCTTTTTTATTCATTAAAAACCTAATTACTCAAATCCAGGCCTAATCGCACAACTACATTTGGCGACATCCACCATATTAATGATGTGTTCACTGATGTACTAGCACTGATGATGTATTCACCAGTGTGCATGGGAAAAACATTCCAGTATTAATTACAACCCCTTTCGAATGCTTGTGATTATTTATTTAATCGTTTTTTCAATGCAAAATTCAATTTCAAAACAAACAATAAATGATGTCGTTTTACCTGAAACCATTGCCCTAAGTGCTGCAATGTCCTGATCACGAGTTTCTGGGTTTTCATTCAGTTCTTCTTGTGCCCTTTTTAGCAGTTCGGGATTGTCTTCGCACACTTCAGTACGGAATTCCAAGCCATCTTCCGGTTTTGTCTTCCCATCTTTGAGGCTTGTTTCTTGCGACATTTGAAAAGTCTGCAAGTGTACAAGAAAATACAGTTTTTTTTTTTTCATTCATTTTAAGTAGTATTTGAAACAATAATAAAAAGTTGGCCTTCCTAGGTAACTGAAGATATCTTTAGATAAATATTTGGTAATGCGAATCATAGGCCTAATTACTCAAACATATAGGTATAGCCACACAAATATCTTGCATGTAGTGCCTACTACCTGGATGAAATCACTCAGGTAGTGGGTCGATAAGTAGGAATTGCCGCTTTTCCGAAATCATGGGATACAATAATACCTGCTTTCATAAACGGCGCCAGAAGGCAGCACGTGTCAGGGGCTAGTAGGTGGCAAAACTTGAAATAAAAAGATGGCGGCATCATTACCATGGTAACCATCGTAACAGTGGTAATACTTTCGGGAATGGACGAAATACTCGTGCGTGGGCAACATCTGGAGTTGAAGAACCTATTCTGTGTTCGACTCAAACCGTGTTCAATTCGTTACGAGAAAAGTGAACCACGGAAGAATGGTAAGTTTCAGCAGGCCGCTCAGCACACTTCTCGGAAACAAAATAAAATTATAAAATTGAAACTTGACCAACGGGTTCTGATCTGTCGTAAAATTATTTTAATGCCCTAATCTGACTTACATTTTTTAGGCAATTATTTCATTATTCTTGCAGTGATCATTTTGTTTTAGTGATGCTAAACAGTTTCAAGGTCCATGATGCTTTGCCCTTCCAGTTACTTCACGACAGCACCTCCTGGCGGTAAATCGTTAAAAGCTGGTACTGGTTGCACACAATGTTTACCATTTGTAGAGAAAGAGTGGTAACACCAATTTATTCTGCATTGACCAAGAGTAATGCCACAGGAAGCTAATTTACCACCTATAAAATTTCATAATCACGAGCTGCATTCCGAATTGAAAAAAAGCATCCAGCGATGTGCTTTTATCAGCTTTGGAATGCAACGAGTGATTGAGAACGTTATGAACATTCCACGTCGGCATATCAGCGGTGGACCTCACTCATTCGTTTTCAGCAATTACTTTCAAAACCTGTATATCACGCAAATTAAGTACACACAAACATACATACACACGCACACGCACACAAACATTAAATATTTCAAAGATAAACTGCCTTCACTTCTGACCTAACCTCTGAGTAAAAACAGTCCTTGTTCCCTGGAATTGGAGTTCAAATGATAGTTTGCTGCGTTCGAGTGAATTCTAATCCGCTTTTATTCATGTACCTTTACAGCTGTGAGTATTGGGATACGAGCTTTAATGCTTTTTTCTAAATGACGAAGCCGTTTTTTGTTATAAACTAAACATCTGAAATGCCGATGCGATAATATAAAAAAAATGTACATTATCGCTTTATATTATAATTTTTTTTTAAATTTAATTTATTGTCTTCTCTTGTAATTATTGGAGCGAAAGAGTTAAGTAAGAGATAATGGGAATTCTCGATTGTAGTTAATATCTCTGTTTACTTGAGAGATGGCGAATCACTGAGCGATGTGAATATCCTCGCTTATTCGAGGATTGACTGCTGTAAAAAAGAGCGATATAATAGCTTGATGTAATCGCACGAGGACTCCTCCGAAAATGGAATATGCTGCGTCACATGCCTTTAATATGTTTTGGGGTGAAGTCTACCTGACGGGTAGGATTAATTAGTGTTTTTATACATTATTTTCGTTGATGTTGTATGAGATATTTTTTGTTGCCGACGGTATGGAAAATATCAAGTGACAAGGGGGGGGGGGGGGAGATGAGGCTTAATGGCGCGTCAACAGCTTGGTCAAGTGACAAGTTCCTATCCGGGACATACTATGTCAGTCGAATGCTTCCTGTATATGGATGACATTTGCTGCACCGAAAAATACGGCACATACCCTCACGGGAATGTTAAGAAGTTACATTGCAGATTCAAGGTAAATAATATTCTTTTTTTTTTAAACCGTCAAGGGTGTTATTAAGGTTGAATTACAATTATAGATTTGGGGGTTCAATTTTAGATATGTGACTGGTTATATCGTAGTTTTTGTATCCAAAGGAACACTGTGGTAACCACAGACACATAAGATAGTCGACTGGTCTTAGGACACAAGCCCTTCCCTCTCGTCTAATGCTAAATGTAAGTCTATCGTTATTTATTTACGACGAGGTTCCAGTTTCTGCAAAACAGAAAACGGCAATATAACAACAATTTTAAACGTTGTTAAAAACACTGTCGTCATTTTTCATAATTTTCCTGTAGAGCAGCGTCATGTGACGTCATATAGGCTACAAGAGCGATAGTTGCAAGGCGCACTAGATTAAACTGGAGGGTTAAACAACGGCACTTCTAGTCAAGGCAGTGCTTTGAGAGCGGCTTTCGTAGGCTTAAAAAAAAACGTTGTTTGCTCCAATCCCTTCTGCTGCTAGGTTGTAATTGGAAAATAAAGATTCCACTTGGTTAAAAATGTCAGCAACTGCCAACAAATCGACAAAAATCGCGCGTTGTAGGCTAAGAAATCCACTCTTAACAACATTGTCTTCAGTAAGACGCCCTTCTTTTCCCCCTCCAGTGACCCTTGCAGCTATCCCAGTTACTGGCTCCAGCATAGAGTTATATACAATAATACAACGTTGTGTCACTGCCCTATTATTACACAAAGATCAGCTTGTAGCAGTGCTCAAACTATGGCAGATACCGTCTCTCAGCAAGAAATCAAAATCCAGCGTGGTATCACTTCCGGGCTTGTCAAATTAAAAACAAAACCCTCGAACGCTCTCAGTCCGCTATTTAGCACTGAAGTAGGCATCGTTTTCTTGTTGTCCACAATTGAGACCATCACGTCGTGTGCATCAGACTTCGTGTCACAAGCCACCAGAAGAGGATCTCTGGCCACATCGTTGCCATTGTTACCAGGTACACACATCTCGAAAGCCAGGTAAATTTTCCGTTAAAGGCAAGAAGCTACCAGCAAATTGAGTATAAAAGCTAGTGAGTGAGAAGATTTAACATTGCGAGTCATTGCTTACATGCGCTCTTACATTTATTTCATTGTTATGCCAGTTTCCATGGGAAACGAAAAATATCGATATTCCGAACATTCTGGTGTAGCGATGGGGTGTAAGGTGCGAACATTTTTTGAGCAGTTATACGGTGCTTTCAGTTATTATGAAAACTGTGTTAATTTAAATATTAAGCCAGGATAAAGCGTATAGGTTATTAAAATTAAACCAGCGTGGCGGATGTGGGAACGGGGTATTGAGGTTTAATGGTGCATTGACTCAGTCAATTGCCCGGGATTCCACTGCGCCACACATTACAGAGGTGTTAATCAAACCCCCAAAAGTAGATCTCATTGTATGTCTGTATCTCTTGCGAATTTTGAAAAACCCGGACAGGAGGACAGAATATTCACCCAATTTACACGGAATGTCTCGCGGAAGGTAGAACGGCGGCGAACACCATCAAGATGGTGACACTTGACAAGAAAGTGATGGACCGTGAGCGGCCAGAAACACCAACGACGTTCAGGAGGGATAACCCCCCTCAAAAGGAAGCAGTGCACAGTAAGGTTGGTGTAAAAATACAAGCGGGCTAACACCACCTCTTTCCGGCGACTGCGGCAACAAGGCAAGTGCCCTTCCTGAAGAGTGCCGTTAACAGCCCGAAACTTATTACCGTCTTGTTTGTCCCACAAGGCTTGCCAAGCAGCAAGAAATCTCAGACGCAGAGCGTGTTTCAGAACAAGGCACAGATCACTATCGAGGACACCAGAAAGGGCCCTTTTGCTGCAGCGACCGCGTGCTCAGTGTGCTTAGACTCAGTAGGAAATCCCAGTCTTCCGCTGGCCAGGCAAGCGGGAAAGCAGAGCTTGGATTCGCTGTGTCAAGGGGTTTCGAGGGGGGTGTATGCCGTCAAGGAGTTTCGAGGGTGTATGCCGCCAAGGAATCCAGGGCACTCTTTGGATGATAAAATCACTAAAATCACTAAAGATGATAAAATGCGTGCGCCAAAGATCAAGGAACCATTCAACAGACCGATCGTGTGCCAAAAACTCTATACCGACAACACAGTACAGCCTGATGTAAGGCTATTCCGTGTTTTCGGCAGAGCTTCTGGGACTGAAGAGTGAAGAGCCACAAAATAGCTTTCCATAAGACGGATGTGCGTTATCAGACTGACCGCATCTAAATGCCACATATTTAGTATGGCACCATACATATAATCATGATGTCACCTGCAACTATTAAGGTATGATTTTGTAGTTGAAATCTGTGTTGTGGTTCCACGAATGGGTTCTGAAGTTAGGTAGGGTTGCATTAGGTGTTTACGTGGGAGGGTGGACAGTGTGAAAGCGTTTTGGACCTGTTATGGAAACATGGAGTGTCTATCTCCCCAGTTAATAATGTTAGTAGCCAAGTGGCAGGGCCGGATTAAACCTAGTAAGGTCCTGGTTGGTGCTTAAGATTTATTGTACCCCTACTGTCCCCTCACCCTCCCGCAAAAAAGGAGTGTTATTTTTTTAACAATAATTTTTTTTGCAAAAACAATAAAAATACAATTCTTAAAAAAATAGTACCTTATTTTATTTTTCTCGTGATAGTGAGGCACCCTTGAGGCCCTTTTCGGCCTGTGGCTCGGTGCTTCAGCACCCACAGCTCCCCCCCCCCCTTAAATTGGCACCATCACCGATTGAAATGCGAACGAAAATACCACGGCGCCATCTAGCGACAGTCATGTTGTTAATCTTTACAGCCTGCTCCAAGGTGCACAAGAACAAACCAAATTTCGCTCAATAATTAAAGGGACACCCGGCCTGCCTTATAACAGCCATGAGCAGATCGCCATCCGTTCATTTACCAGCGCTAAGGTCGGCAAGAGTGGTAGCCGCGTTCCTCGCAGCGAGGAACGTAGCTGCTCAGTTTCTCGGTTGGCTTTGGGAATAGTACACGAAACAGCATCAAGTTAAAGATTGTGTCGTCACAAACCGGAATGATTCTCGTTTTTTAACATCACAATTTATAATTTTCTAGGCTGGTGTCTTGTAATTTTGCTTCGACGATCTATTGGAATAATTAATTTAAATTTTTAGCGCATTAGTCTTTTAGATTTTTGATTTCATGGTAATTATTAGAAAATTAGTACATGCACACACAGAGATGAAACGTCTTGATTATTATAAGCGCGCAAAGGATCATATACTGCAGGACGCAGTAAATAAAGTTAACAAATATTCCACAGAAAATCTAGACACCACATTTTAAAACGGATTTTTACCATGGGATTTACTAACGGTAAGGAAATAGACCTCCGGAGCCATACTTGATGTGGAGGATCGATCAAAATGGGGCTGGGAGGAATGTCCCTTTAAGGAGGCCGTGGCTTGTTTGTTTCGTTAAAAGAAATGTCGTTATGCATTCCTTCGCTTGATATACAAGCAAGTAGAGAGTACTGTGTAGCGCTACATGTTGCCTGATTTTGCCTACTTTCAATCGGTGATAGTACCACTTCAACCCACAGTGGTAGTAACTGTGGTTGATGTGTGGAAGTGGGAAAACTTTTTAAAACTAAGAAAACTTGAAGAATTTTCGGTGGTATCTATTCTGGATTCTGAAAGGCCAGCAATATCGGTTCGTATTGTTGAAACATTCTTGGTAACATATCGTTTACATCGTCTTGCAGGTGTATACTAAGTTACAACATTAATAAAGAAAAAAATCATGTTGAATTGAATCCGATTTTACACCGAGTCCAAACGTAAAAACAGAGCTAAACAATGAAAAACGACTTCGAACTATATAAGCTACACTACAACGCTACGACAAGGAAAGACAAAGAAGGAAAGCAACGCAGAACACAATTATCGTGACAAGAAATAGAAGAATAAGAGAAACAATATTAACATAAAATACAACACTAATTCATACACTCAACTAACAACTATACAACGCATATAGTGCACTAAGGAACTGGGTCAGCAACCTCTGGTCACGTGATGGTAAGCCAAAGCGGGGCCATAATCCCACTGATCTCACAAACTTCACCCATCTGGAGAACAAATCTGTCGGCATCCTAGTTTAACTTCTGACGTAAAGCCGGTTCTACACGTTGTCACTTCACTCCGTGTCACTGAGTGTCATTCAGTGACACGCTAGTGACATTGTCGTAGTAGGCTTGTTCACTCTATGTCATTTTCTCCCTCGTCATTCCATCTTCCACCTTCCATCAGCTATAGACCTCTGACGGATTTTCGTTCAACTAGTAACTCCAAGATGGATGAAGACACCGAACTCGTTATTGTCTTGCGTATTGTATATTGCTGTCATCTGCTGCAATTTTAATTCACAAAAAACCACGAAAAAAAAAACGAGCGTGTATCAGAAAGTAGATTAAATATCGTAATGAATTTGGCGCATGCAACAATCTTAAGCCACGCCTGAAACCGGTAATTACTTAAGGGCTAATTCGTATTACGTACGATTTCTTCGCTTCTGCCAGAACTTAGTCCCTCTTGTTTTTTGTATATCTTATTCATTTTATTGATGGTTTGGTGGGGGAGGGGGGGGGGGGTGAAAGCAACATAATCCTAAAAAAAATGACATAATTTCTGCAGAGAACTGTCGAAATTGCTTTAAAAAACGTTAGAAGAATTTTGAGACAACACTTAGGTTTTAAGGAAACTTCTTTTAATTATCTGAAGACTACCTTATTAAATATTCTATCCCTCCTTTCCAACTTACGGAATTTGTAGAAAATTTCTGATGGCCAGATCACTAATTTTTACTACCCTCCAACCCCCACTTTCTATCCCAATTTTAGAGGAAAGTCGTGATTTCACGAATTTTCCTTTAATGTCCCTCAGTCATCCGATCAGACTGAGGACGATCCTTTTCCTCCATCACTTCCCCAGTTTGGGAATTTGGGAGGAAACTTGGGAGGAAATTTGGGCGACTAGGAGTAAAATCAGAAAATGCAAGGACTGGAGGCATTTTTAGTAGAAGTGGTTACTTTTTTTTTTTCTGAACAAGAAGCATGTGAAGAAGCAAAATACAAACGCTACCAAATTTTCTTCTTAATTTTAAGGGACGTAAATAAGCCACCATCTTGGAAAAATGGCACTTGTCAGAGGTTTTCTAATATATTTAAAATCTCGGCTTAAATTCGTTTTTCTTTTTCTTTATACCTAATAAAAGGATTTAAAACGTACTACCTTTCATTATAGAATAATTATTTTGATGCTTTTGATGGTTTTACTAACAAATTTAAACTTAAAGACAAAATAATATGCATTTACTCATCCTACAATTTTGCTATAAACGTAAAATGACCTCTAACACTTAGACAAATAGTTTTAACGCCTCCATAAGTGTAGTAATATTACCGTTAATTGTTAATTTGGTACATAGATCATCTATTTCGGTCCCATAGAAGTGAAGTTAATGGTTACACAAACATATGGGTAACACTATTTTTTTTTATAAAGAATAGATAAGGGACAGAAAAAGGTCAGATTTCTCGCCTTCAAATTTACACCAGTTATAGTTTATTACATTGCAAATGAAATAATAGGGAAAAACACGCTGAATCTTCCCCCTGATGCACCCCCCCCCCCCCGGCCGCGGATGCACCATTTCCCCCCACCCCCTCCCAAAAAAAAGTTTCTTTTACTGGTAGCGTCTTAACCATTCAAATAATCAGTAACGTACTGGTTAGACACAATATTAGGTAAAACATTTACTACAACAAAGTTTCAATGCTTATTTAATTCAAAAATCTGCCCTGCTATCGTTATTTACCTGTTCTAATTTTACTGCAG
The DNA here is from genome assembly GCA_023313725.1 of Lithobius niger. Classification (NCBI taxonomy): domain Eukaryota; kingdom Metazoa; phylum Arthropoda; class Chilopoda; order Lithobiomorpha; family Lithobiidae; genus Lithobius; species Lithobius niger. The sequence goes on along the minus strand of JAHWFP010180553.1, from coordinate 20,822 downwards.
TCAATTTCAATTTCTAAGTACAGCTGCAGTCTTCCTATTTATCTAAACTTCGTGTATTTATGGGGCACCTTCAATATGATCCGCGTTATGGCCATTTTCCCATTTTTAAAAAAAATTCCTTTGTGCAGTAATAATTTTTTTCTAGTAGCGAAAATGAAGTGGTTTTAGATATTTCAACATTCTGATTCTCATAATCGCTTTCGTTTTGGTATTTAACATGTCATTTAACAGCTGTAAACATAACACCCTACATTTTAAATGGAATTCGGATGACAGGCAAGACATGCGTGGTCCACGTATGGTTTGTTTTATTATTAGAATATGTGTACAAATTACGCATTTAAACTTTATTGAAAATTGTGTTATTCTTGTTGGAAGGAATGCATACATATCCAATTAAGCCTAATATATCATTAAATTAATTAGGGGGCTTACAGAGTAGTTGAATTCGAAACCCCTTTCACCTCTGTACATTACAAATTACGAGTGAATGATGGGCTGCATTAGAGGTCAATATTTCTGACCCACCCTTCATAAATATCCTACAGTAATTATGAAAACTAGGAAGTTTGAATGAGTACATTTAATTCGAAAATCACTATGCATTTTTACTGTTGTGACATTAACATTTCATCTTTAAATCAGCATAGAATGGCCGCTATGTATTATAAATAAATTTAATAATCAGCCTTGGTGGAAAGAAGACATCGCCAACTTTCAGAAAAGTGTAAGTGTGGTCATTTAAATTAACTAAGACGATTGCAGGAGTATATTCAAGACGAAAATCGTGACATGTGTTGACCACTATGATAGCATCACTGCACCTTCAAATGGGCGTAATATGACCTGTATGAAAGTTAATAAATTGTATTAGCCTTGGTGGAGAGAAGACATCACCACCTTTCAGTAAAGTCTAAGTATAACCATTTAAGTTAAGTAGTTCACTTGAAGGAGTACATTCTAGTCGAATATCTTAACACATTTTGACTCTATGACATTGCCACTTCGTTTTTAAATGGATGTAAGATAGCCTTTATGCAAAATATAACTGGAGAAAATTTGGTAGAGTTTCCCGAAAACGAACAATCTGACCATTTTTTTTTGTCTTTAACCAACTACGTTAATGTTAATAGTTAGTACACTATGTTAATTTTAAGAAATGCCGTATGTTACCCATACTTGCGTATCCATTCCTCCACTTCTGTGGGACCGAAATAGATGTTCTATATCCCAAATTAAAGGTTATTCCCTATACTTCAAGAAATTATATGGGCACAAAAACGATTTATTTACGTTTGTAGCGCAATTTTTATCTTCAAGTTAAATCTGTTAGCAAATCATTAAAAATATAGAAAGTGTTATAGGTAATGAAGGATAGTACGTTTCAAATGCTTTTATTTGGTGTAAGGAAAAACGGGTTAGTAGAAGTCGAGATATTTACAGTATTAGAAAATCTCTCACTGGCGCCATTTTTTCCAAGATGGCGGTTCATTTCCGGTCTTAAAATTGTAACGAAAACTTGGTAACGTTTATATCTAGCTTCTTCACGAGCTTCTTATTGAGAAAGAAAAAATTAGTTACCACTTCTACTAAAAAAATGCCTTTAGCCCGTAAACTATAGCATTTTCCGAATTCTTCTCCTAGACTATACTTTGTTCCACATTATGTTTTCAGAAAACTGAGTGTATGACACCACGTTTTCTTCCACTACGAGTGCAAAAAATCCGCAAACAACCCATCCGTAAACTGTAACAGTAACTGTGTTGAGTCTACAAGTATTATATTCACATGTTTTGCACTATTAGTGCAAGGAAACGAGTCGTCATCCAGTCAGTTTTCTGAAAACATAATGTGGAACAAGCTATAGGGGTAACCGATTTTTCCTTTTAATGATTCCAAACGTCATTAAGTGACCTTTGATCGAGATCTATTCAGCTAACCTTGATCGAGCAGCATTCAGCTAATGAATGATGAAAACACACAAACACACGATTAGGCAACACAATACTTTTTTTTTTAATTTACATCAGCTTTTTTTCGCGACTTTTTGTTCCCAATAGCCTTTTTTTCCTTTAACTTTTTTCCTGGGCTTTTTTCCTTCAGTTTTTTTCTGAGGCATTTTTTCTCTAGACTTTTTATTCCACAATTTTTTCCCGAGGCGTTTTCTTGAAATTAGGCTTTAAAATATTAGATTATCCTGCACAATAAAAACAGTCACTATGGTGAAAAAAAATTTTAATCTTCACGAATTGGATTTAACTGTATTGCCCAGGCCTGCCACTATTCAAGCAATAATACAAATGCAAAAACAAAGGTTGAAGTTGGTAGCCCAGAGTCGGGCATTAGCAGTTTTTTTTAGCTGTACTGTTATAGTTTTCATAACTACATATTGCTAAGGACTAATAAACAGTTTAAAAATACTAATAAATTAATAATAAATAATTGAAACAAATAAAATGAATCAATGTGTAACGTAAATAATTACTTCAGAGGTATTCGGTCGGAAAAAACCTGCACGGGAAAGAGCCTGGAAAAAAAGCAGACGAGAACGAATAAAAACCGAAGAAAAAAGCTGAAGTAAAAATTCATCGAAAAGGTCTCAGGAAGAAAACGCCACAAAAAAAAAAAAAGCAAAAGGAAAAAATTGTTTTGTCTTTTTTGTTGTTCTTTCGTGTTGTGGTTGTTAATATAGATTAGGTTATGTCTGTTGCCTTGGCTCGACTTTCACAGGTAGAGTAAGGTATTTCACCAGGAAACGACTTTCATAGTTGTTTTGTCGAATTTTTCCTTTTTGGTGTGTTGCCATTGTTGCCTTGGCTGGAATTTCACCAGACAGGGTAAGGAGTTTCACCTGGAAACGACTTTCATACATTTATTTTAATCTGACTTGTTCAGAGACTTTTTTTGCGTGGTAATTTTTCTTATCAGCCTAAATTCTTCAACTTTTATCCTTTGGATTTTTTGTTGTGGATGTGTGTATGTACGTATATTGAAAAAATGCTGAAGTGGTACTTCGAAGTTTCAAAAGTTTGAATTCGGCTGATATACCGGATTACAACAGACGGTACATCAACAACCCGCGTCATTACGTGAAACACCAAACTACACGTTGACGTTTGGCTATGTCACTAAAAATGACAGGTGTCACTAGTTCACAAAGTGACAGGCCCTCTGTCACTAAAGTTTGTCTGTCACTTCAAAGATACACGTTGTCACGACACTCGTGTCACTGTTAGTGACACTCAGTGACACGAGTGACGTGACAACGTGTAGAACCGGCTTAAGATTCATCCACCATGTTTGAGTATTAGTCAGTCAGCTAAGCAAATATGATCCGCCTGGCTACACAAAGTGTGCCAGTAAAAATTCTGATGGGTTAGCGTTGTAGTTACGTGTCACAATGGTACGTAACGAAGTTTGCAGCAATGGCGTACTGTTTGTAGCATCATCCTGCAACACTTCATTACTACGTGCCCCCATAACGACAATGATACTTCGCTAATAACACTTCGTTAATCACCATTATGACAATTCTGACGTGTGACCTAGCTTACACTACGGCTTTCTCTATGCTAAGCTACTTTTTAACGTTTCACTGTATTGACATACCTCTCCTGATGTTCGTCACTTTCCTTGTAAATAGGATTTTGACAAAGAAACCCCCATGAAATAGAAGTAAGCCGGTCCGTTACTCGTCGTAGCAGTTGTTGTACCAGGAAGAAAACGGAAAATAAATCGTCCTTAACGGCAAAATGAATGGATATATATATATATATATATTTTTTCTATTTTATGTTATCCAGATGTGATCACACAGACCATGACTATCTAATGAAAATAACAAAAAAGAAACTACTTTTTAGTAGTTACGTGAACACAATAGAAAACTGGCAAAAATCACTGCCATTCGAACCAAAAAATGTCCAGGGCATCACTCAGACGCCCTCGCCATCGGAGATTAAGGAGAGGAAACATGCAAAAAGCAGTACAGTTTAAATAAACGGTTAAATCTATTAGTCATGACTAACCATGGCACGAGTTTTTGTGTACAGACATGAGAGCACCCTCTAACCAAAATAGCTGAATATTTCTTGACATGAAAAATCCTGACGGCTGTGTACTAGGAAACAGGCTTTCGGCCTATTGTAGGCGGAGCGAACGGGTCTTCATTTTAAACTTATATTTAGTTTTTATTTTAATGACGATACCACATTTGTTAATAATTCTTTAAAATCTTGGTGCAATAATTAATGGGCCTTGTTGGGCTGTTTGCATTTGGTGTGACGTACTGCTGTTCTTCGCTGGCCTTATTCTTATTTTAGCCTTTTTTTTTTAATGTAGGCCTATATTAGGTGTCAAATTTACGTTAGCAAGCTTTCGTTTGCTCCAGCATTTAGTTTTTGTTTAGTTATTTGTAGCCTCCTTTTCACAGCCAACACTGAAGACGTGGGCCATCGACGCGAGTAAAAATAGCACGTAATAAGGAGTTATTTATTTATTTATTGAACTTACTGGAGTCTACAAGCCGTTAATAAGGAGTTTAACTGCAAGCCAAACAATCATCAGTACGATAGTTTTTAACAATAGTCAGAATATTCAAAAGGTTCACAATACTGCTTTGGCATAAGATTTGACACCGACACCAACGAAACTGTTGAGCTGGCACACCTCTATCACGCAATGCAAGATAATATATTGTTTCCTAACTCTATGACTGCAACAGCGATCTCTATCATATAATCTGAAAGAAATAACCATCACAATTTAGGTTTAAAATGTGTTAGCTTTTAGATCTAGTTTTAGGTTTTAGGCCTAATTTTTAGCGTTTAGAGATAATATTTATCTCCGATTTACTTTCGTTAGTAGCAGCTTACAACAGTGGTTCGAGATTAAGCCTATTTCTTTATGCGATGCAACACAGTTTTGGTTTCGAGTCTTTACGTTACCTTGGCAACCATAAATTGAGAGAGGCGGGCATATTATTGTTTCGTGTTTCATGCTTTCGTGTTTCGTCTGATGTCAATATCGTTTTATAATACCGCTTGGCCTTGATACGACGACTTCAGGTTTCATATTCGGGATTCCCAACGCTAGTGTAGACGCCACTTACGTTGCCATGTTGAATTGAATAATCTCCAAAGCATTATTTTTTCAAATGAAACTAACGTGTGTTGTTAATGGAATCCTTTTGTTTTTATGGTTGTGTTTGTTACTGTAGTGGTTAAATGCAAGCATCAAATGTTATTATTTCGTTGAGTTACGTCGAAAAAGATTATTACAAAGAAGCAACCAAAATTTAATTTGCCGTGTTTTTTAAAGTTCACTTGACTACCATTAGCACGGTGTATGCTTCGTCGGAATTCCTTAACTATTCACGACTCCAAATTTACAATGGTGAGTGTTAGAAATAAATTCGAAAATTTTAAAATTTCCACAGTAATAATTGTTCGATTTACGGCAAATTTTGGCTCAGCAATACTAATTAGGGTATGAAACGATGTACCAAATTTCATTCTAGTCCGATCTTTCGTTTGGGCTCCACCCAGACTAAAAATGTGCAACCAACGGACCAACATTTTGCAATTTGGTGTCCGTTATAGGCTACGCTTCGCTCGCTCGCTCCGCCAATTAAATTTCTTGCAAAAACGCTAAATTCTCGCACTGTAATTTAACGAGAAAAATTACGGCTAGGACTTATTTATTTCTTTAGGAAATACATTTTTTTTTTAAATTGATAATCTTGGTATTAGCACTACTAGATATCTCTAAAACACGAAAATGCAAAACCCATCATGACGTGGCCAAGTAATCGGAATTAAAATACAGTTTGTACTAAAACCGAAACAAACAAACAGAAATAAACGAAATTAGCTCAAATTTAACCTGAAGGTGTACACTAACGTTTATTTTTAGCCGAAACTAGGTCATGAATGATATGTGCAATGGGAGTTACTTGTCTTGCCACCCCGTTAGACCACGTCTTCAGGGGGCATCTCGTAGATGATGATCTCTTTCCTGAACTTTCCGTTAACGATTCTAACTGTTGAAAGCATACGTATTTATAAACTAGGTGAATGCATACTAACTTGAAAGTGCTGCTAACTGGAAGATGGTTCCACATCTACTAAAAAAAAAAAACGGTACTATGCCATTTTATTTTCAGGTTGTGAAACTGGTTTGTTTTTAATTAAGTGAATTGTCGTTTGTTTTGTTTCGGAAAATTATCACAAGCCACTATCACTGATTATCACTGATACCATTGGCACCTCTACAGTGGCGTAACAAACTTAGGCTGGGACCCTACGCAAAAATTTTTTGGGCACCCCCTCTCACCAAAGAAACTGATTTTTTCAACAAACATGTAACGTGTGCCAGTAGCACATTCAAGAAGTTTATTTCTACCGGGGGGGGGGGGGAAGAAGGAAGGAGTAAAAAAGAGGAAATCAAGATGGGGTCAGAGAATTCAGCTAAGGGGTCTAGGAGGGGGATGGGGGGGGGGGCGGTGTGCCCCACTGATGTAGGCCAAAGTCTTACGAACCAGATTTTTTTTTCAATTTGACCGGAGTATGAGTTGCATGCACGGATCGCAGGCATGTTTCAACTCTCGAACCCAACCTACAAATGTTCAAGCACTCGTAAACTGAAGTTAGTTTAGTTACCATGACTATAAATACTGGCCGTTAACTTAAAAAATACGCAATGAAAGCAGTAGAGTAGACTGTAGTTTGTCTGATCCTTCATCAACGTTTTTGGCGAGCTTGACACAATGCAAACAATTCAGAGACACAGTCATTTTATTTGCTCTCATATACATTCAGTACTGCGCAAACTAAGGCCAGTTAGTCCTTGAGCCGAAATAGTACTGTATTCTGTTCTTCATTACGTTTGAAGGAAACTGACTGCTTGACGCCGCGTCTTCTTCCACTACGAGCGGAAATCATATAAATACCCCACTCGTAGAGCCTAACAGTAACTGTGTAGAATCTACAAGGTGATATCCACATGTTTTTTTTTGCACTGGTAAGGCAAGGAAACGTGGCGTCATACAGTCAGTTTCCTGCAACCATAATGCGGAACAGACTACACGAAGGTAGTTTTTGAGGAGTTTTATAAATGTAGAGAGACCTTAACGTCTGAGAAGGCTTGATACGATGGGACCCGGCTTCAGATTTACCTACGGGGAAGGATGAAACTTGAACCTAGGGGCCGTCTGACTCACTCCGTAATCAGCATGTTTACAACTGCTGTACTGTAGACGACGGGCCCCCACGCTCGGTCTGGGACTATACGTATAATGCGTACCATGCTTACCCGTACGTTACGCAATTGCTGCTCTACCATTCCGACACCTGAACTAGCTTACTTTACTGCTAACGGTTGCATACCTAACTTGCTTGAATGGCAGGTATGTATAGTTTCCAACAAGTATATACGAAACTATTTCGTTCTTATACAGGGATCACCTTACTCTCATTTAAAAATAAACGCCTAGGAACTTGTAAAATGAAATAGTTTTTGAACTTTAAAACGCTCGGGTTTCAGATAATGGCTGTTACACGGCTTGTACGAAAGATGTTGTTTACGAAAGATATTGTTTTAGACAAGCACAAGTTGTGAACTTAACATACAGACTGCGCTGACTCGCTAAAAGATGTTCTATGCACCCATAGTGGCAAAGATGTGTAGTATTTTCGGTTTCAATGTACTCACATATCCTGTATCAAATAATTGAAAATGGTTATAACTAGGTTTGTATGAAAGGTGGGGATGAATTCGCTCTAACATGACTAAGAAGAACTGTGATGGAAGGGCCGTTCTACTCCCATTAGAACACGCTTTAGTTTTGTGAAAGGGTAAAATATGTAGTATTTTTTAAAACTTGCGGCACTGTTTCAGCTCTTGAAATAACTTAACAAGCCCTGTATGAAAGATGGTGATGTATCCTTTACATGAAAGCTAGCATAAAAAGCCTATCATAAATGGATCGCCGGCCGATTTTGAAAAAGCCCTATATACCTAAGTAATAGTGGAGGATATGGGCACTGTGTGACGAATTCAAATTACTCCTACGAGCGTTCTATTTAACTTGCATGGCTGCAAGGGAGCGTTCACAAATTGCGTAAATCCTGGGAGGGGGGTTTTGACAAAATTTTTGGCCATCCGTTATGATGGGGGAGTGGTTGTATGACTAAGTGTTACGTAACACAAATATTTACTAAATAATTTTTGTTGCCAATCTCGTCCTAATTTTTTTGGCTAAATTCTTTTAAATAAATTATTTTTCTAACTTATGTTTACAACTTGAAATTTCTTCTTTTTTCAAAATCACTGGGTATCAAGCCCCTTGGTACTACATACATTTTACAAAAAAAAAAAAAAGAATTTATTCAAAATTAATGTACGCAATTGACTGGTTGAGGAGGAAGTGGGGGGCGGAGAAAATGTCGCGTACCTTCTTGTGGGTTATGCCAAGTGTAAGGGCACTTTTACGCAACGACTCGCCTTTTCACTCTCGCAGCTCGCAACGAAATGAGTCACATTTTTATCGTGGGCCAGATGGGTCATGGGTCAATACCCACAAGACCGTTCACCCACTGACCCACGGTAATCAGTAGTCACACTTGTACTCTTTAAAAATTGTTCTTACTCTTTCAAAAAAAGGTTTCCCCCAGAAGGCTAAAAAACCAAAATTAAAGCGGGTCGGGGAGAGAGAAATGCATCTTCCCATTTATGTAATTTTTAATAAAACAAAAGCTTAGCAAGTTATTGTAACACGGTGTTGTGTTTGTTTAGTAAATGCTTCTTTAAAAAATTGGACTGTTTGAAATAACATGCCATTCATTTGCATACTGTATTGTTTTTTCATAGCGTGGGATGGATGGGTCATGGACGGTGGGTCACATTTTGTTCTGTATTGGTGGGTCAAGTTGGCCCTGGGCTTGAATGGGTGGTCAGGTGGGCCATGGGTCGGTAAAAGTGACCCACTTCCATCTCTGGCTACAAAGTGCGACGGGAGGGAGGGGTGGTATAAATTGCTAAAAGAGTATTACGTCATTTGTGAACGCTTCATAACTTATAGTCATGGTTGAAAAGCAGGGCTTCATTCTTTTTAACAGGTCTAATAAAGTTCCTGTTGTGTCCTAGCAAGCGTCTGTGGTTTAACCTACTTCCAGCTGTTATAAACGGGACAGAAAGCCAATTGGGCTCGATAAGTGTTAAATAAATACGGATGCAAACCTATTTACGTTGCCTTTTGGACTTATATGTCAGACTGCCTGATCGGGGAATCGAACCCACGATCTTTGAAGCCGGAGGCCGGAGCCTTTTAAGTCCAAAAGGCAACGTAAATAGGTTTGCATCCGTATTTATTTAATACTTCCAGCTGACGCCATGGTACCATAATGCGAGAGAGACAACTTTCTTAGGTTATTCCAATCGTTAATTCTTTGGATCTTTCACGTGCTTCAATCGACGTGAGCAAGAGGCATCACAAAGGCCTTTCTCTTCCCGAAAATGCTATATAGGGGTAGGGTGAAGCCTGCATCGAACCCGGAAATTCCAGCATACGAGACATTCATGCTAACCGTTCGGCCACCCTGAGTCCCCATCAGCGTGCTGACCATGAAAACGAATGAACGAAACAACTTTTGCATATGGCTTAAAGGTGCTTATTCTTCGAATGACAGGATGCAGCATCTAACGCCCTCTACCATTATTACTTCGATGTAGCACTTGATGTCAACAAGCGAAAGAATGCACACACAAATTTCTTTTTACACAACAAACTAGCCACGTGCCTCCTTAATTATTAAGTGTAAAGTTGGTGCGCCCATGTGCACCAGAGAGCAAGCGGTGAAAGGCTAACGATATCAGTGTTACTAGATGGAGCTCACGTTGCGGTTCAAAATCTGCGCTTCAAAACGGTCGACATACAGAAAAAAAGCACCCATGATGTCGTTAGGCTTAACTTTATCGCTTGCTTTCTGTTGCACATGGGCGCACCAACATTGCACTGAATAATTAAGCTGTCACGTGGCTTGTTTGTTGGGTAACAAAGAAATTTATTTGTGTGTTCCTTCGCCTATTGAAAGTAAAAGCTAGACAGAACTAGATAGCGGCATATAGATCAGTGAGTGACACGACGCAGTATTATTGTATACAACTCTATGCTGGAGCCTTAATGGGTTAGCTGCAAGGGGCACTTCAGAATGAAACAGAAGGGCGTCATACTGAAACCGATGCTGTGAAGAGTGATTTCTTAGACCTAAAACGCGCGATTTTTGTTGTTGGAGAAAACAACGTTGTTTTAAGTCTACGAAATATGCTCTTCCGTTGTTTTTCTCTCCATATTTATGTAGTGCACCTTGCAGTTACGCCCTCCGAAACCCATACTGGTGCCAATATGGCGGCAAATGTCACTGCTCTATAGTCGATCGATCGTACTTGGTCGATCGTGAGATTCGATATCACGTTCAAGTGGTAGTTGGGCCCTCTGGCCACTCGGCAGTGCTGTCTCACTTTGTTCGGGGGTTTATGCGGCCTCTCACAAAGTTGTGGTGCACACTACGACTTCGATTTTGTTTTAAGATTCTGCTTGGTGGTGGTGCACTGCCAAATACATGCGAAAGGTTTAATATTATTAAATTTTGCAAGAGAATCAACATTTTGAAATACAAGCGATGTACAAAAAAAAAATAGCAAAACTTTATAGGGTCGGGGAGGAGAATTTGTGACTAAAAAGTCTCTATTGAAACGTGTTACATTCATTCCTATTAGTTCCGTCTGAGTTTTCAGAGGGCGCCACACGTTTCATCAGGTGATTTTTGCTCATTTTTCCGCCCAAATCTAAAGTAAACTTAATTACAACTACACTAAACCAAATAATAATTAAATCGGTTAAGTAAGTTAGGTTAATTTTGGGCTGAAAACTGAGTAGAAATCCCCACATAAAACTCAGGCATCTCTGTAAACTTAGACGGAATGATTCAGAAGGGGATATATTGAAGATAATAGGCATTATTTTTTTTGGATTGGCTCACTTACTGATATTTAATGCTGCTCTACGTGATTGCCGGTCATGACACTAAGCAGCAAAATAGGTGTTCTAATCTCTGTTGAAAATACTTTGTCTGCAGTTTTATCTTCAGAGAATTCTCGTTTTATCTTGCAGGCAGGCAACTGATAAAAAAAAAAAAGATCTGTGCCTTGCCATATCGATTTCGGCCTTGGATCCTCGTTTTTTTGTTCCTGGCAAATCGCTTGATCAGTGTTGCAATGCCAAAGAATTGTATGTATACACATTGGCAGATGTACTCTTTCAAGCGACTAGTTCGATAAATAGGTAGGTCAAAAGCGCATAATAGGATAAGTATAAAAATGTTTTTTTTTTTTGTATCACAAGGGGGGTGTTGCCAGCTTGATTGTATATGGCTAAAGTGAATGAGTGCAAAAATTTCACGTTTTTGTATCTCATTCTTGAAGCCCACATCCCACCAATGGGGAGAAAAAAACAAGGGGGGGGGGGCTGCAACTTTTTAGTGGCCACTGGTATGGTGTACAGTCCCGCCACTTGCGCCACTTTCGGGCCAAACCCGCTTCACACGTTCAATTTTTTTTATTCATTCTAACTTATTTTTAGTCGCTGAATCTAATAGTGAAAACCGTTTGTCGCCATTTGGTAGATGATGGGCTGACTTGTCGTCTACTTCCGCTTCACACTTCCGGCTTTATTTAACCCCGTTAACTAAATTTTTTAATGCTGAATCTAATGGTGAAAACCGTTTATCTCTATTTGCTACCGTTCCACAGAAGGTGGGCTCACTTACTGGCCACTTCCAGGTCACTTCCGCTTAACACTTCCGGCTTTTTTTTAACCCCTTTAACTAATTTGTTGACGCCGAATCTAACGGTGAAAACCGTTTGTCTTCGTCTGGTACCGTTTCATAAATGATGGGCTCACTTGTCGGCCATTTGCGGCCACTTTCGGGCGACGTCCGCTTCATTCTTAAGCAATTTTTCTTTCATCCTTTTAATTAATTGTTGGATGCTGAATCTAACGGTGAAAACAGTTTGTCATCCGGGGACGTTCCGGAGTTGAAATTGGCGACGGATGGACGGCTGGACGAATTCCCAGCTTTTCGCTGCACAGAACACTAAAAAACGAAGTCAAAAAAAAAGAAAACTAAGCTTTATGAGGTTTTCTGGGTGGACAACCTTTCGACTAAAGTAGGTCATCGGGGTGTGGGAACCGGTAATCAGAGAAAGAATGGTCTACTTGGGTCAATTTGGAGGTCTGATGCCAATGGGTCACTTGCTTTACGATTTTCGTGTGGGTCCCTGGGTCACGGATCAATATGTCATCGACATTTTTTGACTCAGAGATCTACTGATCCGAGGACCCCCCCCCCCCTTTACCTCTGATAAACCCAGTCACCCTGAATAAAACAGTGACCCAGAATCACCCATTAACTAGAACTGAAACTTATAGCACCCAACTAAAATAAACCAATAGCACCGACAATTTGTGACTTTTTACTCTACATGCATGATGTACACTACAGCGGGCTTAACATGCCTGTGGGTGTAGGCTGCTCTTGCTTAGAACTAAACTACTAAAAGCTAACAATATTCAGTACTTAAATTAGGAAACTAAAGGTAGTGTTTTATCCGTATTAATGGCAATGCGTGTTTATATTTTTTAAATTTAGTTTTGGTAAATAGGCGTTGACCTCCTCAAGTTTTGATTATTGTATGTTTTTGGCCTCTACACTGGATTTAGCGAAAAACGTAAAACCTTTTTTTTTTTTTATATAACAGCTAACCCACAAAATTATTTCTAAAACCTAAAATTCCTACCAATAACGATGAAAAAATGAATAATTAGCCCATGTAGTAGACTCACCGTGACACAATTTGGTGGGGCCTGAATCTTGAAAAAGTATATGCAATATAAGTACGGGTATATTTGCACGACGAAAAACCAGATGGGTGCTGGTAATGATGGATAAATACAGATGCAAACCTGTTCCCGTGACTTTTTAGTTCATGAGTGGGAAAATGAACCGTCGACGTCTGGGACCAAAGGCCAAACACTCTACCAGTCAGCCATTGAACGAGTCAGTATCGATGAGGTTACCTTTAGACTGAAAACATCGAAGATTCACTTCCTGCATCAGGCAGCCATATACATTTAGTTCGAAAAGGCAGCAGAAGTAGGTTCCGGTTTACATGGTCATGTATTAACGGATGTGTATGAGCTTGTCAAACTCATTTTTCCGCATGTGGCTGTGAAAAGGAAGAATTAGGGTGTGTGGAAAGCCTAGATTGTGAAAGTCGGTGAGTTGCATGGTTTCGATATAGCATCGTAACGTGTACCAGACATGTGTTTTATAACGTCAAGCTGCTGCTAACGCAATACCGTACAAAGGAGAACTCAGGCTAAAGCTGAATACACCGACTTTCCTAACACAAATCACACGTGGTTCGAAAAAGGCTGTTGAAACATCTCGGCAGTTCTAGCAGGAATTTTCTACTTGCAAAGTAAGATTTTTCTAATGTTTTAGTGGTGGACTTAATACGTGAAGAGTGTTATCAAACTTGCTAACTGCAAAATTACGTATTAGTTAAGAAAACCAATGTCGTAATGTTACTGTATTGGTTGAATTCATGAATCAGTGTTCGTCAACCCTTAAAGACGTGACGCGCTCGCTGACGCATCACCGTTTAGTTGTACGTTAATTTCTGAATAATTTCCATGAGTAAGGATTCGTGTCGGATTAACGATAATGTTGTTTTACGAACTTGAGTAGGCCTATTTATGCCTATTTATTTAGGCCGAAGCATGCGTGTGGAAAATGCAGAATGAATCAGACGGTGAATCGTGGATAACCTTTTAATTCACTGTCTGATTCATTCCTCCTTTCCCACATGCATGTTATGGCCCATTTGTACACTCCAGTTCGTAAAACAATAAAACGGCAATAATTTACACATCATTAAACAGACACGACGATAAGTTCATTTGCTCTGCTTCTCAACACTCGTCACCAAAATGGAAAATTTCTTGTTCAATTAAAAATTTACTAGCTCTAACCCCCCCCCCCA
>JAHWFP010180552.1:0-21299 GCA_023313725.1 Lithobius niger | reverse complement strand
GCCGTTTGGATGCCACCAGAAATGGAAGATGGTAATCCAAACATGCTCGAACAAAAGTCCTGTAGGTGGCTAACGCCACGAGTTGCTGACGTACGACCCACAACAATCAACATGGCGCAACAATCGACTTTTCAGCAAAGGCATACCACGTGCACGAAGAACAAGATATGGATATGGAGTTTGCAGAGTGGCATTGTTCCTTAATCACAATGGTTAAAACAATGTATAACAATCAAAATGATTGTTCAGGGACCTGTAACTCCGGAATGGCTCGACCAATCGAAAAAGTGGTCTCTGTGAGAATGAAGCCAAGGGAAATTTCTGACTTAGATCATGTTTCAGGTTTTAGGTAGGTGCAGTAGTTTTTTTCTGAAACCGTGTCACACAAGAACAAGAACAAGAAAAACAACACCAACAAGAAGTGAACAGTTTTCAAATTTTCGTGTGGCTCCGTACGTTTACTCTTTCACGGAATTGCATAAAAGTTGGTATAAACTTGGGAAAAGTTGCTATCTACTATTTGGCCAAGTTTGGTCGAAATATATTGAATACAAACGGAGAAATTAATAGTTTTAGTTTTGCTGGAGAGAGGACTCGCCGGTCTAGCTGTTTCCCGCTGCTTCAACTCGGCTCTAATAGGGTCAGCATTATTGAAGCAATAGTGTTTGTTTGTAATTGTTAGGGCTCATATCCGTTCTCATTGTCGGCTGCTCGCCCTTTTGCTTTGCTACCGTGGGAAGAATGAGCCCGCTTGCCCTCTTGCTGATCATTGAAGCTTTGTTTAATCCTGATCCCTAACAATTCTTTTAGCTCTGCTCCTGAGCTAAGTCTGCTCCTAAGCGAAATCAAGACACACGCTAGTGTGTCGCCCGCCAAGATGATAAACGATAAACCTATCCAGATAAAATATATATGAGCATGGCGACCACTAGACACGTTGTGTCTTTACAGCAAAGGTAGTTTGGCTGTTTTCAGGCATGCGAGGATAAATAACGATGTGACAGAAAAGGCCGAAACTTGTTTAATCGGGAGACTTTGGTCACCTCACAACATAAAAGTCACTATTAAGGACCCACTTAACGTTTTCTTTTGAAAAAACGACGTGAATAACGTAGATATTTGCCTAATTACTAACTACTATTACTGGTAACGCTTTTTTTATATCACGAAAATAAATTCTTCCATGCGGTGAATAAAGCTAGTTCTTAGCTGATTTTATAGGTATTGCTACGGAGATGTGCCCTTTTAATATGAACTTTTCTAATTGGTCAAGTGGTTCAGGGGTTAGGGAGCTCCAAATGACCAAATTGATTGTTTTACATTGTTTTAAACATTGTTATTATGCAACAATGCCAAACTGAACATTAAATAAATCCGTTACTAATATGAAGTGCTGTCATATAAACAAGAACACAACTGTGATCTATGGAGCTTGATTTTGTACAACAACAACCACAAAAAACGCTGTTCTACACATATTTTGTGACGAGGCCCATGGTAGTCAGAATGATCACAATGTTTAGGAATTTTTATTGTTGTTAGAAATAAAATGGCTATGGTCTTTGATGGGAATGCTATGTATGCAAACCGATTGAGGGCTGGTGGCTGAGCTGTAGCAAGAGATTGTTAAAAGTGTAAAACATTAACACCTCCAATCTCATTGCACGAATGTGAAAAATAACTAGCACACTATGACGAGTGCAATCTTTCGTGCCTTTTTTTAACTACTTATGCATGTAATGCATAAAGCAGTTATTGAAATACAGTCGGGGAGAAAAAAGGGCTTGCGTCGTGAGCTATTGTTAAATGACGTTTCGTTCCACGCCAGTCGTTTATTTGAACGGGGCATGCCTATCACCCTTATGGTATGGCCGGAAGTGACTGAAATATTAGTTGATTTTTCATGATTTCGATTAGAAGACGTGCCAGAAAAATGTAGGCGTTGTATTGAACAGTTTATGGCTAAATCGTTTGCATATGAAGGGTTGTAGGTCCTTGACTAAATATTTTTGCCAATTATGTTTCTGTACGAAAAAAGTTGAACTGGAACTGGCCCAGCTTATTTCAGGTTTTGACAACTTGCACAGAAAACGGAATTCTATCTGTTGTTGGGCTATTGGCGAATCACTGAAAAAAAAAATGGCGGCTACTTTATGGTTCGCGGGAAGGCTGTCCTAGAATTCGATGCGTATTGGCTATTCGTGTAGTTATGTGGCTCCTGCTAATCAGGTAATTATTGTATAATCGATTATTTAGTATAACAGTTTGTTGTAGTATAATCAATTCGACAAACGTGTGAGACAAGGGGATAGTGCATGCTAGGTGCGTAGCTAACGGAATAAAGGCAGAATTATAAATTCATTCCACGATCACTTTCGATAGTAAAATAAACAATAGAGGGAACAAGTTCACTTTACGCGGCTTATGGGAAGAATAAGGGCTCCTCACCGATTGATCTCTTGTTGAGCTAGAATGACGTAAAATGATCAACTGAACAACATTTTCGCATAAAATTTTTGGAGCAAAGGTTTCGTTTGGCCGTCAGAAATTATTGAAAGCCGCACTCTTTGCGCTGACGGACGAGAGGCCGTTTTCTTCCCGTATTCTCAGCTGATATTTTTTTTCCGTAAACAGTTCAGATAGGTAGGTTGCTATTGTCAGTTTCGTGTGGTTTTGTTGTTATTGTCGGTTAAGTTAGGAACCGGCTGCGGCATTTCACTTGAGGTAATGAACTGGTTGGGGTTTGACATTTCAACTGCCGGACTTTTGCCCAGTTTCATGCTTTCTGGCGTGGCGCGGTGCTAACTTTGGACCTTCACCACGGCCAAACGGTGCATTTTCCCAAAAAAATGGAAGAGGAAAACATTACTCAGCAGGTAATTCTTAGTCCATTAAAAAAAAATCGGACGAGAGCCCGTTTTCTTCCCATGTTCCCTTTACGCACATGGCCCGAAATTCGAAAAAAGAGAAAAGAACCTACCTTTAATTTTCACGGAAGGCACTACAAATTGGTCCCAAATTGCGGAAACTCGTTAAATCATCATTAACATAACCTAACCAATTAACTGCCCCAGTATGAAAAGCCAAACCATAACCAGTTACCTACCTCAGTATGAAATGTAAAACCCAAAATTTACCTAACCTAACTGACAATTACAACAACAAAACCACACGAAACTGACAATAACAACCCGCCTATCGGAACCACCCAATAGAGAGCTTTGTCTTTCGTCTATGAAAATAATAATGATGCGATTTTTTGCATAAGCAGTTTATGTATTTCTTTATGAAATTCTTGCACGAAACTGACAATAACAACCAGCCTATCGGAACTCTTTACGAAAAAAAATATAAGGTGCCGGCCCGGCCCGGCAAGGATTTTAATCTTTCTTACCTTTTTTTTGTTTTTAAGGTTTCTCAGATCGTGAAAAACTCGTTATAAAATTAAAACTGAAATTTTGAATTAAAATGAAAAACTACCTAGTGGCGTGGCGCGCCGAAAAATTAACGGCGGCGGGCAGCGGCAGCGTGCCTAAATTATTTTTTATGAGCAACGCTGTGCGGAATATTAGGAAAATCATCGGCGGGGATAAATGTTGATCCTAACGTAAATTCCACATTGCCAATTGTGGCATAATACACCCGAATACAATTTTTACGTTCGGAGTAGTCCAGGTGGTCCAGAGTTGCGTCCATTCGTGGTCCAGAGTCGGATCGACAACGACAGCCATGTTGATATTAGAGATAACAAATACATGACGCAACAAAGAACACAGTTGACGTCAGAGTCGGCGCATTCGCAGTCCAATTTATTTAGGAAAAGCGGTCTTGGAAAAGCCACCTACATTAAAGGCCGTATCGTATCAGAACAAAAAAAGGCAACTAAAATCAACAATTGACAGAAGCAAGCACAAGTTTGCTAGGTGCTGCCATCTCCACACCAATAGGCGAAATTTCAAATTAACCGACGAGGGTGCCAAAATCTACCAACCGATAACGCCACTTGGGTAAACTTGTCGCGTAGGTATTTGTTTCGCCTTCTAGCAGAGCATTGTGGAAGGTAAAGATGATACGGCCTTTACTGTAGGTGGCCGTGTCTTGGGTGATGCGGAGTCAAACCATGCCGACTTCGCTTGCTAGCATATAGGAGCTTGATTAGGTAAATCAAGCTCCAAAAAAGGTGACTGCTGTCCTTATAATGTAACGAAAGCCAATAAAAAAAAAGGAAGAGGACTAGAAAATATAGATTGGCATTTGCATTTCATAATAACTAAGAAAAACAAATGGATTTCATCAATTTGGACGAAAAACAGCTGATATCTACCCCAAAACAAAACTTGTTAAGGATTCCCGCCAAGCTTTTCGGCCTTGTGAAGTCGTGATATCAAACGCCAAGCTCTTTCGCGAAGCTAATCCCACCGACTAATACTTCAAACGTTAAATGAAATAATTGAAAATTGCGCAGTAAACAATTTTCATATATTTCATTTAACCTTCGAACTATTACTCGGTGGGATTAGCTTGGTGAAAGAGCTTGGCGTTGATATCACGACTGCACACGGCGGGAATCCTTAACAAGTATTGTTTTGGGGTAGATAAATATATAGATAGATAATTACAACTTTATGAGTGGCTATTCGGTCGTCCATATTGGTTAATCTTCCTATGATACGGTCTGGCATATTGGTCAGTCTTCCCGTACTGCATATTGGTCGGCCATTTTTATTTCTTGAACCGGGTCTTACGTCACTGGAGTTGACAAGCTGAGTCATGCAAAGGGTGTGTTGAGTAAAAGCCCTTCCAATAGATAGGTGTCACCAGTCTTACTTGACTCTACTTATGAGAGTTGGTATTTTTAAGGCATCTCAATGGCTACTCCTAGTCCGTCATGTACCTTCAGTGTTGTCCCAAAATCACCTAGGCAGCTCATTAATAAAACTATTCCTCTTTTTAAACTAACCTCTTTCTGATTTAGAACTGCTTTAGCCTGACTCCAAATTTGTTTAAATATCCAAAACAAATTATGGAGATGTATGAATACTAAACATCATGCTTTTCACTTGATGCCTGGCTGAATTTGCAGTCATCATCCCGACTGACGTGTCAACTTCCTTCACCGTTTAAAGCAGAACTGTGTAGTGTTCTTCAGTATAGGCTTTAATTTTTGTTATCTATTATGTTTTCATTATTTAAAGCTGGTATTAAGAGAACTAAATTTTTATACTTGGTTGCTATACTACTAAATCAGAGTTGTGCAAGCCTACCACTATGGTCCACTATGCTGGTGTTTTAGGATACAGTAATGTAACCATCGGGATGTAAACCAAATCTCGAGGGACTTTACGCCTTTTGGTATCATTTTTCTAAAGACTGGTCTTGTGAAAATAAAGTAGTGCCAACAAAAAATTAAATTTCTACGTTTTTTGAACAGAAATCCACGTTGAGGATTACAAATACCATCAATGAATTTGTTTAAAAACAGAAAATTATATCAAGGTCAGTCATAGATCTCCTCCACATTCTTAAAAAAAGTCGCTAATAAATACCTTTTTTTAACGAAAAAATATATAAAGCTTGTAGCACGCTGTTCCGTTCCGTTCTGACAACTGATGACAGCGGATGGTCCAGCGCACAATGCTTCCATTGCTAAACGTTCAGTCGGCTCCAGTGGATTTGATCACGCCCAAATTAGCAATGCAAATGAAGGAGGACTTGTACTGACCTTAAGTAAGTAATTAAAAAGAAAGACGTTGTAAATTAGGTATTAATTCTTTATGCTCGGGCATGATGACATTTAAGTCCAGAAGGCAACCGAAATAGGTTTGCATCTGTATTTACTAGGGGAAAGGTCCGTCGACTGTAGCTTGTAGCACACTACTTCGTTCCATTCCTTTCCACCACGTCACGTCGCAGGCCGTCAAATTTCTGTTTGGATTAATGGCATATAAATTATAAGAGCCGCGTATACTGCTGCTTCCCGTTCCGTGACGGCCCTGCCGGAATGTCGAGGCAAAATCCTTTTAGTCAAAAACTGATGGCTTCGGAGAAGTGTACGTACCTGCCGTCACAGTCGATGGCCGTCGACGTCCGTCACACGCCTACGCACACCACCTTTATCCTACTAAGTACAGTAGCAAACCTATTTCAGATGCCTTCTGGACTTAAATGTCATCATGCCAGGGCGTAAAGAATTAATAATAGCTTATTTACTACGACGTTTTATTTAATTACCTACTCAAGATCACTACAATTCCTTCTACATTTGCATTGCCAATTTGGCGCAATCAAATTTAAAAGCTCAGTGGAGCCGACTGAAAAGCCGTTGACGTCAGTGGTCGGAACGGGATGGAGCGGAGCAGTGTGCGACCAGCTGACGGGAGGTGTGTACACCTCCCCGATGCAATCAGTTTTGACGCAAAGGATTCTGTCTCGACACTCCCATCCGTCAGCCGACGGGTCGTCATGGAACGGGACGGAGCAGTATACGCAGCTCCTCTAATTTACTTGCTTTTAATTCTAACAGAAATTTGTCGGCTTACAACGTGAAGTGACGGAACGGAACGGAGTAGTGTGCCACAAACTTTAGACTACTGCTGTCGCTCCCTCTATCAATGGATAAAGGATATTTTCTTAATACATCTGTCATCGGCACGTTACAGCTAGGAAATAAATACGTAGCCATACTTGTTATGGTGGCAATGTGTGTTTTGGATGATATGAACTTTATTCAATAGCTTGAACTTCGTCCCAAACGTTTACAAAACTTGACTAACAGAAACACAGATGCAAACCTATTTACGTTGCCTTTTGGACTTATATGTCAGATTGCCTGAGCGGAGAATCGAACCCACAACCTTTGAAACCAAAGGCCGAGGTCCTACCACTGAGCCATACGGACCCGGCCAAAAGGAAACGTCCGTAGGAAGCATTTAACACGTACATATACAGGGTGTTTCAGCATAAAACCGACAAACTTCCAGGGCATACTAAGGAGGTGAAAACAAGTCGAAAAGTCCTATAAAATACCTATCCAAAAATGCTTCGTTACCGAGATATCGCCCTATTTGACCCCAATTATTTTATGATCGAGCATTTAAATCGTGGGTTAATTGAAGCCTGTGAGTCACAGGCTGTGACTGAATGCCTGCAAGGTCCAGGCTTTATGTGCCCTCATATACAGGTGTGTTTAAGCAGCGTCAACTGGTATGAAGTAGAGGCGTTGGCGATGGTTTAAGACCAAATTCATAGTTTCACAAACTTAGATTCAGCACGGTGCACCAACCTGCTGCAAAACTTCGTGATAAGCCTAATCAAATTGTGTTCAAAACTGCAACCACGCCTAAATCTTGCCAAGAGAGTTGTAAATAAATTTAAAAAATTTTTTAAGGATGGCAATAAATGTTGCTCAAAGCTGTAAAAAAACATCGTGCTTTTGATAACTGTTTTCGTACTAGTTGCGTGTTTTTTTTTCTGAATTGGGGGTGGGGGGAAGAGGAGGATTGGCGGAAATGGTGGGTTCGGATGTGAACTGCTTTGTGAAATATGGTTTTGTTTTAAATTGTGCGCAAAGATTGTATGCATCGGTTGAGAGATGACGTGGTCTCCCATTTTTGAGCGAAATGTCAGTAGTAGATAAATTGGTAGAAAACAGGCCCTTTTGAACAGTCCCCCAGTCCCCCCCCCCTCCTTCCTTTCTGCAGATGGGGTTCCTAATATTTTTTGCGGTTTTTTTTAAAAACTGTTGTTGTTTGGGGAGCATTTTTTCGGCATGTAACTTTCTCGTTGCGTCCTCCTTCTTATTTTGCAGGTTTATTTGTTTTCTAAAGTGTTGTTGTTTGGGGAGCATTTTTCACAAGTTTTACGGATGAGGGGTGTGACTTTCTAGCGCGTGGATACAAACCCTCTGGGAACGGGTATAAAAGGCGCGGATAATTCCGTCGATTTTTATATCAGCCATGGCTGCCAAGCACAAGGTGGTCTCGAGGTTCCAATGTAAGAAATGCAAAGTTGAGTTTTTATCGCAAGAAGAGGAGGAAAGTCATTTGGAGAAGCCTTGCGTGTTAAACTTTACTTGTCTCGATTGTGGAGGACTCGTTTCTTTCTATGATGAAGTCGCACAACGACCGATGCGATGGGAAAATAATCACGCTTGAAAAAATCAAGTTTGGATGTGCAAATTCCTGCGACGCTTGTCGGAAGTATTTTCTCGATTTAGCAAAAGCTACGGTTCACACCAGGAGTTCACATTCGTCTCTTCCAACAAACGAAAAGACGGTTTCGGAAGATAAAAAAAAAAAGGACCAACGATGATTGATGAAGAAAAAAAACGAGAGCTTCCAATGTCTGACAATGAGATTTTTTTATGTCAATACTGTGAAAAGACGTTCAGGAACAACAAATATAAACGGAGGCACGAAAGGCGCCACGAAGGAAAATGTAACGTAACCTGCGAATCGTGCGGTGAGACTTACTCGGACAGTATCACGTATAAACGGCACAAGTGGAGGGGCCGTAAAACAATGTGGAAGGGAAATTGGAGAGTCTTCAAAAAAAGACGTAAATTGTCTTTCCTAAACTCAAGCCCCGGATAAAGGAAGGAATAATTTCTCAAATACCAGCAAATTTCAACCTGGTAGTAAACAACGTCAGATCTCTAGTCGTACCTATAATAGAGGATACCAGAATCGACTGGGCCTTGTCCGACATGATTGACGATTTGAAAGCCAAGACAGAGGTGACGGACGATACCGAGCTCGAGGTGAGACCGTTCAGTTTGGATTTAGGAGGGTTTGATCTCGTGCGCGATGCTTTCAACAGATGCTTCTTAACTTTCAAGCGAGATTTTACGCAGGATGAAATGCACTACGAGCCTTTGATTTTGTAGGAAGAGTATGAGGACAAATATGGAATCTTTTAGAACAATGTCGACATCTTATGGTAAACATAAAAGCTCAAATTGGATTATGCATTCTCTTCGAAAAAGTGACGGATAATACGGAAACTATTAAAGCTTATTTAAACTCCAACCTGGTCAGGGTGGGGAGCAAGGAGGTTCTTTAAGAAATGTCGAACAAGATTCTGCATAGTTCTGGACAGTTTGCAGTGGAAGGAAGTGGATGGGTTGTCAAGCAATGCGTGTGCACCGAACTATGCGTTGGAATTTATAGACCTTTTGCCGGGAAAGGTTACGTAGCACTCCCCAACAACCTCAAACTAGGTCCCGATTCACTGGTCAATGTGCGTAGTGAAGATGATAGATGTTTTCGGTGGTCCGTGTTGGCTAGTATACACCCCGTTCCATCTTCGCAACATGACTGGGATACGAAATATTACCTGTCTCATGTGCACGAGTTAGTTGTAGGTGTGTTGGACCCCGCTCCTTTATCCAAAGTCGCGGCGTTCGAAAAAACCAACAACATTTCGGTATCTGTTTTTGGTTTCGAGGATGACGAGCCTTGCAAACGTGTGAGTTCCTTAGTTGAAAGTAAGCATCACTTTGACTTGCTACTTCAGAACGGACACTGCGTGACGATAAAAGACTTCAACAAATTCATCGCGAGTTTCAACCCCAACAAGCGCTTGAAGTATTTTTGCAGGCATTGCTTACACGGTTTTCAAAATCGTTTCAGGTATGAAAACTACCACCTTCCTTCTTGTGAGGGATTCCGTTTCAAAAGACCTCGTTACCCGACAATGACTTTATCCAGTTTAAAAATTTCAAGAATGAGCACGACGACATCACTGGTGAATTTAGAGGTGCCGCGCACAGGAAGTGTAACTTTGCTTACACTTTGAACAAAAACAGCGGTTGTTATGCATAATTTCGAAAAATACAGCAATCATTTCGTGGTTAAGGCTTTAATTCGTTTAAAGATTTGAAGGCTCTGCATAATGTCAGGATCATCGCTAAAAACAAGGAAAGAATCAGCAGCATGAAATTAAGCGGTTTTACTTTCATAGATAGTCTAGCATTTATGACGGCATCGTTGGAAACTCTAGCTTCGAACTTACATAGCTTCAGCATTATGGACAAGCTTTTCGAAGGTGAATCCGTGGAACTCATACGAGGTTTAGCAAAAAGGTGTGTTTCCCTATGAATACCTGACAAATGTGGAAGTGTTTGAGGAGAAGTGTTTGCCTCCCATGTCGGCATTTGCGTCGTTGTTGAAAGGAGTGATCTGCTCCGAATCTTATCAATAGGCGATGAAGATTTGGGATTTAGGCATATGCAAAACGTTTGGAGATTACCACGACCTGTATTTGTGGATGGATGTCGGGCTTTTAGTCGATGTGTTTGAAAACTTTAGAGTGACGAGTTTGGCTAGTTACGGATTGGACCCCACCCATTACATTTCTACACCCTCCCTATCTTGGCACGCGGTGCTCAAGAGGACGGGAATGTCTTTGTATCTCTTCACTAACATTGACATGCATCTTATGATGGAAAACGGTATAAGAGGCGGTGTCTCCTTTATAGCTAGAAGATATGCTAAAGCCAACAACCCACATATACCAGCTACCTTCGATCCTATAAAAAAATTCTTACATCATATTTTTGTACTTCAACAATTTGTACGGTTCTGTAATGTGCAAGTATTTACCTACCGGAGAGTTCGAATGGGTGCCGGAAAACCAGCTTAAAGATATAAATGTCGACAATTACAGAGATAAGAGTGATCTGGGGATGATATTGGAAGTGGACTTGGAATACCCGGAGATGCTTCATGCATCGCACAATGATTTCCCGCTAGCCCCAAGCACATGAAAATCACAAAGTCTATACTTTCTCCTTTCAACCGTTCGGGCAATCGAGGACTTGCGGTTAACGTACAGCAAAGGCGTAAAGCTAACCACTAACCTTTTCTCAAAGAAAAAGTATGTGATGCACTATAGAAATTTGAAATACTACCTTTCCATCGGCATGGTTCTCAAGAAAATACACAGAGCGATCAGTTTTGAACAAGCGCCTTGGCTGAAACCTTATATCGAGTTTAATAACCAGAAACGGCAAGTGGCTATTAACGATTTTGACAAAAACCTCTACAACCTGGTGAATAATTCGATTTTGGGGAAGGAGATCGAAAACAAGCGCAAGAGAAACAACGTCTTGATAGCAACGACGAATGAGAAAGCATCAAGTACGCGTCTCACCCACGAACCTCGAGTTTCACTTCTCTAAGCGAGGATTTGGTAATTTTTACAAAGATGCCCACAAACATCATCTTGAACAAGCCCATTGTGTTTGGTTTTAGCATCTTGGAATTGTCAAAGTTACTAGTCTACCGGTTTCACTACGACCACATGATGAAAAAGTACGAATCGGAGAGATGTAAACTCCTAGTCGCGGATACGGATAGTTTGTGTTATTCAATAGAAACAGACGATATTAACAAAGATATGGAAGAATATGCGTCGTTGTTCGACACATCGGACTACCCCAAAGAACATTTTCTACACTCGAACATCAACAAAAAAGTGTTGGGGAATATGAAAGATGAGAGCACGGGGTGCCCAATTTCCGAGTTTGTAGGTTTAAAGTCGAAGCTCTATAGCGTTTTACAATCGGATGGGAAGAACAAAATGGCTTGCAAAGGCATTAAGAAAACAGCACAAGTGGTGCACGAAACGCATGAGAATGTGTTGTTTAATAATAGCATTGTGAGAACTCTGGGGTCTTACATTCATTCGGAGGCGCACGAACTAAAAAACGTCACCATCAACAAGTTGGCTTTCAGTCCCTACGATGACAAGATATGGGTCTGCGATGATGCAGTCAGTACTCTTGCTTATGGGCACGTGAATTCAGCTTATACTATCTATATTATCCGTCCAGCTGTTGTACTTGGAGTCATAGCCCTTCCATTTAACGAAATAAAGCATTTTCCCGTCTTTTCCCCTCTTTTTATGTATACTTGCTCCACTAGAAATAAATCTGGAATTGGGTTTATTGAATTTCCTCTTGGTAGAAGCCACCGAGCACCGGTTCACCGGACTTGTCCTTCAAAATATACGTAACTGGTTGGGTGTTTTGCACTTACGGATCGTGAATACTTTGTTGGTAAAATTTTGCAAATATCCTTTATCGAACATTTTTTTAATCTTAGTAATCATGACTTTATTTACTACGGCGAACTTGGGTTTCTTTAGCAGTTGTTTAGGGCTAGTTCGTCTTAGCAACGGTTTGTGACGTCTGGTTAGTTCCCAAGGTTTCAGTTTTGTGGTGGAATGAACCGTGTCATTGTATTGCGAAAGCAACTCGTCGATAATGTGCATCCACTTGTAATTCCCCTGCCTGGTGAATTTTTTCCACATTCGAGTTTTAACCTTTCTGTTGAAACATCAACCACGCTCGCTTTCTTCTCAGAGTACGTAGATTACATGTTGATGTTATGGCGCCCAAGTAGCGCTTTGAAGTCTTTATTGTAGAACTCACTACCTAAATCGACTTGTAAATTTTTAGGGGTGGTCGCTCCTGAGAGTATCTTCTTGAAAGCTTCGGTAACATCTAGACCATTTTTAGATTTAAGAGGAATGACCCAAGCAACTTGGACATGACGTTAATGCAAGTCAGTATGTAGTTAAATCCTTTATTTAGCTTAGCATACAGTATCATCTGCACCAAGTCAGCCTGCCATAGATTGTTTAGGCCCAGTACAATTACCTTGCGTCTCGGAAAATGTTTCCGCGTTGGTTTGTGAAGTTTGTTTACGAGTTGATCCATTTTTTTTATTTCCTATTCCAAACCTGAGTTTTGTTTTCATGATTTTCTAAACGACGGAAGCGGCTAGCTTTTTCCTCCATGCCAGAGTATGGATCCTCTCTCACCCTTTGCGATTTTAAAATTAGAACTTCATCGGCGCCGTGGCGATCTTTTCAGTCCGAGCTCTCGGCGTAAGCTATATCGTGTTCTTTGCAAGCTTCGTCTAGTTTATTTATTCCAGGATCTCCTCGTGCCAGTCGCTTCTTCAGCTGAGTTCCAGAACCGCAGTATTGATACCCCGGTAAATGCATTTCAACGGGCAAGTTATCTATGATTTTGTTCTTGAGTCCCTTCCCCACTTTGAAGGAGTAAGCTCTTTTTGTACCACATACATCGCAAAACACTATCTCCATCGGTCTGTTGTTTCGCGGAAGTTATAGAAACTGGGGCCTTCGCCTGGTTAGGAGTCGAACGTTTACATTTAACGCAATATTTCATCTCGAGTTCTTTACGGTTGCTCTTTTTACTATAGTACTATCTTTTTTCATTTCTTTTTAAAAAAGACATCATGGATTCCTATTCGATTGTACTCACCGGTAAAGACTCCGATTGAAAATTAATCTAAACACAGCCATTCATTTGGACTCTGAAAACAATTACGAATTGGCTCTGCTTAATTTAGATACTTATAACAGCATTCACAACATCACCTCGAAAAATAACAAAATTCAGTACACTACAGATGCTGGTGCTTCGTGACACTAAGTGTTTGTAAGTCCCGGTGTTACGAAATCAAGTTTTTGAATAAATTTCTCGAGTCAGCGATAGATTCGAATGGCCACAGCAAGGATGCCATTACGATTCTTCCGAATCTAAACACTTTAAGAACCAATTGATAATTATCAATCCAAATTACGGAATATCTTTTTTGGGTGACAAGAGTTTGGTCCAGTTTTGGTGTTTGACTAGGCAACTACGTGAGAAGTCGAGAAAGTCAAAATACAGTCGACATTATGAACATCAACAAAATTTTCGTAAACGTGGATGTCATCGGCAAGTCGTACCTTAACAGCGACACTCAGCCCACTTTACTCCTTTTATCCCAATTAACCACCAGGTTTCAAAATGATAGAGTCCCCGCATAATTTAATTTACCTCCCAGTTACTACAAAGTTAATCAGAAGTATAAGGGTTTGGCTCACGTCTCAGACCAACGAGCCATTGGATTTAAATAGTGAGACGCTCACGGTACGACTTCATTTGAGATCTACGAATTAAATTTTTAAAAAAAGGATAAAAATACTCATGTTTGGAAAAAAAAGGGAAAGGACTCTTTCTTAATTTTAACTCTAAAATAAAAAAAACAAATGGTTTGACACCTAGAAACAAAGCTTTCATCAAATTCATAACAACACCCAGAAAATGAGCGTAGTAGAAGATTAATTAAAAATCAACGAACCTTTGATGTACAATTCATCGGTCGAATCTTACACGTACCACGAATACAATCCTATTGTTGGCACCAATCTCAACAACGTTAATTCAGAAATCTGCATACATGTAGAAAACCAAGATTTATTTCTGCACGTTAACAATTGTTACCTCCTGATTAAAGGGAGGTTGCTGAAAGACGATGACTCGGCTTACATGGACGCTGACGTAGCTAGTCTTAATAATAATGCTCCCATGTTCCTGTTTTCTAACATCAAATACCATCTCGGTGATAAACAAGTCGACGAATTAAATTATCCGGGGTTCGGTACTCTGATGAAGGGACTGCTCACCTACAGCTCGGCAGAGCAATCAGCTCTGCTCGGTCAGTGCTGGGCACTAGATAGTGCGGCTTCAGTCACTGCTGAACTAACAGACAACTTGGGATACAAACAGCGGCATGCGTTCATCATCATTGAAACAACTCCCAAGGGAAGCTTTACATTCGCCATCCATCTAAATCACGTCATGGGATTTTTCAAAAATTAAGATAAGCTAATCTACGGAACTAAACACGCGCCCTTACTCATGAGAGCGAGTGACACGAACACTAGCTTCGCAGCAGCGGCCAATGGCAAAGTCGTTCTAAATAGCATCAGCTGGATCGTTCCACAATCCACATGTCACTGCCTCGGACGAGCAGAAACTTAAACTCTACAATCTCATCGACTACGGCGATGGATTTAGGATTTAGGCACTCACATTGTGATAGCTGTGTGCTCCCTCAAAATACCAGCTTCACCTGGCACGTGCTGACCACTTCAGCTGTTGAAAAACCTAGGTGGATAGTTCTAGCTTTTCAAACTAATAGGCAGAACACTTTAGTTAAAAATCCTGGCGTATTCGATCACTGCAGTATGCAAGACGCTCATGTGACTCTAAATTCAGAAAGATAACCGTTTCTCGATTTGAACACAAATTATGCTACTTGAGAGTACGTTGGTCTCTACAGAATGGCGCAGCAATTTAGGCAGCTGTGCTACGACACGAACGACTTGAGTTTTGACTTGCTTCAGTTGAAGAAGGCTTATCCTCTCGCGGTGTTGGATTGCTCCAAACAGTCCGAGAGGCTTCAATCGGGAATCGTGGATGTACAAGTCAAACTGAACTTTAGAGTAGCAGTGCCAGCTAACACTACCTGTCACGCTCTGCTCATTGGAGACAGGAAAATGAATCTAAAGTAGGACAGAGGCAAAGTCGAAGTTGTTTATTAAATAATAACGGTAATAATAAAAAGGATATGGCGCTCACAACAAGATCACGGTAAAAGAAAGGTGGCTTTCTGCCGTTGGCATTGCTAGAATCGATTTTAGCCGGCATCGGAGGATTGGTGGGCGGAACTGCGGGGGTGGTATCTGCCGTAAAAAAGGCACAAATGGATGTAAAAATTCTGGTTGAACTAGTGCGACATCACAAGCAAGTGGAAGGTTCCGGCTCGAAAAATAAAAAATAAGCAAAAAAAAAGCAAAAAAATTGCCCCGTGGCACATGTCTTCACTTAAGATCACCCAAGGTTTAATCGACTTTAATAAACCTTTAACAAACTTTGATTTAAATGGGTTGGCTAGAGTAATGAAAATTCCAAAATTCAGGGGTACTTTTAGTAAAGACACACTTCCATTAAAACTTTGATCTACTGGAGAAAACGGAATAGTAAACTTGGAAGATTTCCAAGATGGAGACGGAAACATTGCGTCGCCTCTTCCACCGTTTCAGGAGAACCTTGTTATTTCGATAGTTTTGGCAACATTGGTTCTCACCGGTCTGTGGCAAACTACTGGGGACCAGGAATAAAATACAATTACGAACGCGTACAAAACTTTGACCAGATTTGGTGCGGTCACTTTGGCTTATTTTTTTAAGCACCTTTTCTAAGGCTCGTAATTACGAAGCTGTATTAGATAGGATGAGACGAGTTATCTAATGAAAAGTTACGTGCAAATCTAACTGGAAATAAACATCTTCTGTGTGAAACTCTTCGAATCACTACCGCGATGGGCAAATCTTTTTCTATTAGGTAAGGATTTTCGAAAACAGTAACTGTCGATTGTTCATCCTTTAGTTTCGTAATGTAAAGGGCTTTAGTACCTATTTTACATTTAGGAACTAGCGCAACGCTCGGATCGCTGCCGTAGAAAATTGCTTTATGAATTAAACTTGAACTTGTACATACGAAGCTAGAGAGAGGACCGGAATTAATGAACCAATCGCGCACTTTTTCCAAAGGGCTTTTCGTGCTGAAACTGATCAGCATGAAACTGTTTTCATGCACAAATTTCTTCGTAGCCGCGTCACTCAGCAAAGTTGGTTCGCTTAGGTTTCTAATCTGTTTGTTCGCGGCATTAACGTGCTCTTTCTGTTTGTCGTGTAACAAGCAATTGTTGTCGACGAATACCTTAGTAACAGCATCATTCGCCAAAGTAGGATCGCTCAAGTTTTTAATCTGCTTGTGGCTTGCGTTGAAGTTCACTTTCTGGTCGTCCTGTAATAAGCAATTTCTGTCAATGTAAACTTTTGATGCTGCATCAGCAGCGTGCCGGGTAAAAGCAATGTCCATAATTTGCTTCTTCTTGGCGTAAAATTCCCGTCAACGTCTGATGCTAGAAATGGAAGCCAACTCATCGCTGAGGAGAGTATTTTCAGGAGGCAAGTCGGTTTTAAGTTTATGAACGTCCGTTGCCAGAGTACTAATCTGAGAATAATTTACCGCATCTTCAGATTCGATAGCAGCTCCAACGTTAGTTACACGCTTGCTTTGCATGTCATAGTTGTTTTCTGGGGTTAAAACGTACCCTAGACCAGCCTGTCCCCTCGGACCGAATCCCACCACTTCACCCCCTTCCCTCTCATCCTTTTCAACGATTGTCCAAACTTATTAACAGACATCTGTTTTAAATATACAAATCTCCCCCCCCCTCCCCAAAAAAAGTGCACGGTGACTGAGTAAGATATGAAACAGAAACAACATGCATTAAAGACCTTGTTTGTGAGAATACAAGTTGCAATAATCTCAAAAAAGTAAAGAAAAAATAATTGTCCCAACAGGGACTAGAACCCAGAACATACGCGTACTATTAATACCCCTACTTAGTAAGCGGCTGTTCTGGGTTCAAGTTTCAATCGTGGCAGTTGTATTTTCTTTCTTTTTTTGATTATTGTTCCTCTTATTCTCACAAACTGGGTGTTTACTGAAGACGTTATGCTTCGAATCGAATGCTCATCAAGATGACCCCCCCTCCCCATATTCGTTCTTTCAATATTAAATGTTTCAATATCAAATGATGTTATATCAATATGTCTCAACGAACCTGGCAAACAAATCTCTCCAGTCTATTGCAAAAAAAACTTACTGAAAATTAAAGATGATAAAGAAACAAAAATTAACAATGGTTTAAAGTATAACTTGTCTCCTTCCATACAGTTTAACGATTTAAAGGGCACGGAAACTCCCTTTTCGAACGAAAATTCGAAATATAAAGGCTGGATTTTGCCCAGCAAACCGGAAACTAAAATATTTTTGAAAAATCTTAAACGGTACTATGCTCAAAACTTCTAACTTTAATTTGCTGGGTGATGATTCCTTTGCTACATCTGTGATTTTTAGACCAGACTTAAGGAATCGATAAGTGGGAAAAATGCATTGTTTAAACGTTATTGTTACCGATCGCTATAAGCAGCCGGCCGGGGTCATTGCTGCTGTTGTGTGGCCTTCTGTTTTTCATTTGGTTTAGTTTTAAGTCAGTCAGTTTAGTATAGTATGTAAGCGAATGGTTTGTAGCCCCATAAGGTCCACAAAACAATCAATCAATCAATAAGCAGCCGGCCAAAATACTGACAACATAAACATAAACAATGTAGTTGTGATAATGGCTCGTTTCGTTGTTGGTCAGGTTTTTTTTTGTTTTAGTTTTTAGGCATCACAAAACAAAACGGTTAAATGCCCACGACGGCAGGAGGGACAATTTAGCTGGATAATTTAGTTGTTGCTCTGTACTCTTCTTCTAACAATGTGAATTTAAGGGACAATGTTGGCAGTTCTACTATTTTATATTTTAGCGATTGTGCCTCTTGTTACACACTTTTGCCTCAAACTAAAACTTACGTCTACTTACCGGAAATTTGAAAAGAAACGAAGCTGCACATAAGAAGAGAAGCGTTTATTTACTGATAACGGTAGGTTGCTTGCTTAACGTAACTGGATTTTGTTAATACGTTCAGCAAAGCATTAGGAAAGACAAACTAAAGTTAGCACAAAGTGTAATTTTACCACGGATTCAGTCAAGTTCTGCAAATGGAGGTGTGAGGAGCAACATTGATACTAAGTCCGAGAGCCTGCAAAAGCGCAGACTGCATAAAATCTGCATTACTTGGCTACAAAAATGGCTTTTCCTTTTGTTGGTATTAAAGCTGTCTCCCTTTCCTCCCCCCCCCCCCCAACAAACAAATTCAGAAGGCCTAATTGAACCCATGTCTTGGGTTTATATGCTGTTACAATTAGCATCTCCAACACGCGTGGTTTCCTATACCATTGTTTGATGTAATACATTTTTATTTAATTTAAATGAAATTAAAAGTTAACTTATGAAAAATAAAATAAATGAAAGCTAAGTTTATTCATTTGATTTCCAAGTTTAACATGCAAGTTTTTTTTATTGTTTTATTCTCTGGTGGTGACGTGAGGGTCGGGTGGAGGGGGAGGGGGCTCATCATTCATCTAAGCCCACACTTAGAAGAGTGTATGTATAGTACAACCTTTTTTGCACCAAAATGTTGCCATTCACCAATTTTGGGTCCTGCTATGAGAGAGTTCAGGGATAGCCCTATCGTTCTCAAGTTATTTTACTCTGCTGTCATACGTGCTTTACTGTGTAGTGATCTGACGAAGATGCCATGTCTGTCACCTAAAATTTATTAAAGAAATGACATGTATCGAGGCTTCGAGGGGTAACACCTGTACACACGGAAATTTCTTATTGAAATCATGCTATATTAGTTTTTTTTTCTTGTGCAGTAAGAGTTAGTAGCAGTACTGGAAGGCAAATGGAGTCGGTTAGGCTACTTAAAAAAAGAAAGTTGTTTCTCGGAAAGAAAGAAAATATTCTCTGTGGGCAGCAATTTTTTTCTTGAAGTTATATAATCCACTGATAAATTTGCCAAACGTTTGAATGAATCCATCTCGTTACACAGCAAGCTAGCACATAGAAAAAGCTGGAGTAGAAGGTTTTTGGTGGCGCGCAATGCTCGTGAAACTACGTTTGTTTTTTTAAGTGACATAGTGATAAATAAATAACAGATTCAAACCTATGGTGAAATTGCACCCTGGATATTTGGTATCAAAGATCAAGGGTTCAGTTCCAGCTCAGAAAACCTGACGTAATACGTCCAAAAGGCAAAGGAAACGGTTTGCATCAATATTAGAAAAGGCGGTAGCCTTACTGTAAGGTTTGACCTCAACCTCCCATGTTAAAGCCGAAATTTCGATGCTTACTTTCTCTGATGTCTTTAAAAATTTTCCTCTCACATTTACTATACAAGCTTTATTGGGCTCGGTGAACATGTGTCCATACTATTATTAATTTCCGATTTGACACATCGGAGATCTGGACTTGAGCGGGAATCGTGATTTTCATTTTTTGCTTCTTGTTCTTGGCACGACACGTTTCTGCTACGCTCTCTACAGATTTGTCCTATAAAGCTGGTTCTTTGCTCATCTTTATGAGCTAAGAACAAAATTGCCTGCAGATGTGCGCTTTCCGTAAAGCCTATTCTAATTGGTCAAGTCGTTCAGGGATTACACGGATTAGGGAGTTCTAAACAACCAGATTGATCGTTTTACATTGTTTTAAACATTGTTATTATTCAACAATACTAATCAACAAACGCCAGCTGCAAGACGTAGACTGAACATTTAAGGGGTTGTTTCATTGGTTTGTGAACACCGTTATTGATAAAGATACAATACATTAAAATAAGCTAATCTAAAATGCATGACGCCAAAGTAACACGAACTAGAAAACAAACACAAACTCGTTTGATTCTTAAAGTTAACTTTAACTGATCCGAAGTCAAAACAGCAAAGGAACATAAACGTTCCTATAAAGTTTCAGATACTGCAGTGTTGCTGTACTGTTTAGTCCACGTTAAACCTTACTGCTGCATACAACCATTATACACACGTAAATACAATTAAAGCCAGAGCCAAAAGTACAAAACTTTTCATACCCAAACAAAGTAAGAATATAAGGCTACCGTACACTCGACTACCTTTTTGGCTAAATTTTTTCAGTGGTCTTCAGTCACGTCGTCTATTTTCCGTTCAGCGCCCTACTGATGATACATCATTTTTCAAGACTTTCAAGCAATTTTTCGGGCGATGAATTTCATTATTACTTTCCAGGACATTTTCAGGTTTTCAAGGATCCACACGAACCCTTAATTACCTCTAAAGCTGTGCTAAGCACAAAAAGACGATTAATTTTTAAACATTTTCCAGCGATGGCGTTTATTCAAGTAGAATGCACCAATTATTAGCTGATCTATTGGGTGCAAAAGTAAGAATGTTAAAAACATATGAATACAGCAGTAAAGTTTCACGTGGACTAAATAGTACAGCAACACTACAGTATCTGAAACCTTACAGGAAAGTTTATTTGTGTTCCTTTGCTGTTTTCACTTCGGTTCAGTTAAACCTTACCTTAAGCATCAAACGAGTTCGATTTTCTTTTGTAATGAATTATTAGTGTGAGTAAGGCAGTCATGTATGTAAACTTTAATACGATTTATCACAATTTCACTACTTTGTAGGCTAATGCGGTCGAAGAATACAATTGAAAGGATTCAGTCAATCGTAATGATTTAAAGGGAATGCAACGTAAAACAATCAGCCAAAAAAAACTGCCTATAAATTTAAACCCAATGATAATAAAACAAAACAGTTCGAGAGTGTATGCTTGTTGACCTTGGCATTTAAAATTAAAAAAAAAAAACTGTAGATATCGTTTATTAAAATTTAACCCAATGATCGACCAAATGAATAATCCACTGTTGGGTCAGCAAAATTAATTCATAAAACTGCCACTAGGTGTTGTGTCATTACTTTATAATTGGGT